>CAMPSB010000835.1:327500-380000 GCA_946959425.1 Argyrosomus regius | reverse complement strand
TTATTTGGTCATCAGATTAGGCTGTTACTTACTTTACTATTTACAAGTCTTCTTACCTTTTCGATCTTTCAGATACTCTGGGTCTACAAGGAGCACTCCGTCTACAGAACACACACATACACACATTCATTCTTTCTGTAATGTGTATAATGCTTTGTATTTCTAGATCACACATAAAGTTCTGAATGCAGTTGAAATTCAGCCTTCTTTTGCCCAAATTTGGACATAACCCGTGTGAGCATTAGTTCTGATCTCTGAGAGTCTTTGCAGGATTTGAGAAGCAGTGTATATAGTGACCTGAACCTGGCTTTTTGATCAGTGGGATGAATTTTATCTGTCTGGACTAGACAGTGTGTTCCTCCTCCTCATGGTGGTGGTGGTGGTGTGTGTGTGTGTGTGTGTGTGTGTGTGTGTGTGTGTGTGTGTGTGTGTGTGTGTTTAGACTCACCTACTGGATCTATGTGGTTTAAGTGATCAACAAAGTCTCGCTTCCCAAGATAAACTGTAAGCTGTGGGAAGAAAGAGACAGATAGAAAGATGAATGAAATAATTAGGATAATCCACAGGAAAAGTTACAAGAACCATGATAAAATCTGCTCTTCACACACACACACACACACACACACACACACACACACACACACACACACACACACACACACACACACACACACAGATCCTACCTTGCAGTTGGGACTGGACTTCTTAAAGACTCTGTAAAAAGAGGGAGAGAGGAGAGAGTTTAAAGTGTTGATTCTTGCTCATGTTCAGTCTGTCAGAACTCACAGTACCCTGTGAGTTTTTTCCTGGATCAGCAGTAAACTGATACCATGACAACTGACAGTTAGCATACTGTGAACACTTGCTAATCTACAATATTAAATTCTACTGTATTCAAATTTAAAACAACTTTTTTACTGCCATTAGGGGTAACTTGTTCAGAGCAGCTTCTCTTAGGCTGACACATGTTTAGATTTTACACACACACACACACACACACTGCAAACAAAAAGCGAGTTCAATGAACCGTGGGACAAGAAATAAACTGCAGTCAAAACTGATCCTGGATGACGTTTTCTCTCGCCACTACGTGTATTAGAACCGTATCGTGTGTGTGTGTGTGTGTGTGTGTGTGTGTGTGTGTGTGTGTGTGTGTGTGTGTGTGTGTGGCCTGTCTATGACCATGTGTGCCTGATTAGATTACAATACATGGGACATTTCTAATCCTGAGGGAAGCATAAATCATTGAGATAGAAAACTGTGTTAGCAAGAACAATGAAACTGTTTTTAGAGAAACACACTGAAGAATCAATTTTAAACTCTAATTGTCTTACAGCAGGGGTGTCAAACTCAAATACACAGTGGGCCGAAATTAAAAAATTTCTACATGTCAAGGGCCGGATGGGTTCAACGTTTATTGAAAACTTATTGAAACGACCTTATTGCACACATTGAACCTGGAACTAACAAGGCCTATAGATTATTGCCTATAAAACAACATTAATTATGAAATAAATATAATAAATAATAAATAAATAAAAATAAAAGAAATAAAATCAGTTTCATTAATTTCTTATGGCTCTATCTGCAGTTTTTCCTGAGTAATTTCAAGTGAAAACATTTTCTACAGCCAAAAGTAATTTACTTTAAAGAAAAATCAAATGTCCTGTAGCAAGAGAAAAAAATGCAAAAATGAAACTGCGTTAAAAACTGAAAATACATCAAAGCACCGCTTGCTGCTCTGTACAGCAGCCTCGCTTTGTGGTTTGGCTTTAGTGAACATAGCCTGCTGTGACACCAGACTTCTTTTTAACTCTTCTACCTTCTGTAGCCTTTGTGTCGTGTCCGGATGCTTCTATCTGTCGTGGTGCTTCGTTTCATAGTGTCTTCTTATGTTGTATTCTTTCATTACAGCCACACTGTCTCCGCACAGAAGACACACAGCTTTGCCCTTTACATCCGCGAACATATGCGCTGCCTCCCACCTGTCTTGAAAACCTGTTTTCAAAGTCCACCTTTCGTTTAGCCATTTTTTTTGGGTAGAGGGATAGTTGAAAGTTGACACAAGTGGTGTGTAATACTATAAGACTGCTGATGAACGAGTGAGGTGCGCGTTCGCGGGCCCGTGATTGACGTGCCAACGCACTGGCATTGCATTGTGGGATTTGTAGTATTATGGTGGTGCGTTATACCGGCGGGCCAGCTCTAATAGTAAATAGATTTTATCATCACCAAAGATAATTAATTCACAGGCCAGATGTGGCCGCGGGCCACAGTGTTAAATATCATCAGTCTGTGTTGTAGAACAAGGCTAGATTCTCTGTTTGTTTACTCAGATATATAGAAGTAGTCTATAAAAATAAATGAAGTCAGTAGATTTGATCCAGTTTAGATCTGTCGCAGAAAATTCAACCCAATATTCTGTCTGTGTTTTACAGTCTTCTTGTTACACCAGTGTTACACTGGTTGAATACAGCATTAAGACAGCTACATTTACTTATGTACCGACTTTCTAAAGTACTCAAACACTTATGTGCATTCTTATGTACATGTGGCATACTGTCACTTTTTACTTGTACTCCACAACAATTCAGAAATACTGTAATTTTTACTCCACTAGTTATTTGACAGCTAGTTACTAGTTAGTTAGCTGTCAAATTAATATTTTACATAAAAATCATATAAAACTGAATATACTGTTGAAGATTAAAACAATGGTTCCCAGCTTTTTCGGTTTGTGACCCCACACAAAAAAGTGTTTAGTGTTGGAGCCCCTTTCATGTTTCAGTGTCTAAGCTTCTCTTGAAGCTTCTCACAATGTTACAAAAAGGTAAAACTATCCAATATCATATATAAACTACCCAACAACTACCCAATCGTGACCAGCTACAACAGTAAACTTTGTATTGATGCATCAGTATTACCAATGTAACATCATATCCCATAATATAACACTTACAGGAGCCATTTTTCTTCTTTACATTTCTACTTTAAGTACACAACAACTACTTGTTTTGACAATACTGTGTGTCTGTACTTTTTTATATTAGTGTATTAGTACTTTTATTTCAGTAAATACTCTTCAGGCATGTTACCAAAGCACTTGAGAATCAGTCTTTTTCTGGACATCACGGTCTTCTTCTTGCACATTTGTCCTTTTTCATGGGTTTGCATAGGCTACTTACTTTCAACAATGCATATCCTGCTGTTCTTTGTGTTGGCTGTGCACTTCTTTACATAACCATAAACATGTCCACACATTGTAATTTACACATGAACAGTAGGGGTATCACATCAGGGTATACAGTAAGGTCAGCAGCAAACCACAACAACAATGTAGGAAAGTTTGGAAGTGCCACACATGCATTCAATTTTTTTGCAGAGAGTTAAACAAGAAACATCAATCTCTTGACCTTGTCAAGGTGTGTTCCATTCAGTTAGCTCACCACAAGCAACAGTTGGTGTTGTGGAGGTTAGAACTCTTGCAAATGTTCTTGCTTCACACACACTGAGTCAATATAACTTCATTAACTACAATTCATAACATCTCTGTTGTTGAGCAGGGAGAACCACTGCTCATAATCATGATACAACTGAGACTAAACGTTGGTCAAAAGCAAAGCAGAGAGAGAGCAAGGAGCAGAGTGTCTCCACTGACCTAAACAGGAAGAGGGTGAAGTGTATTCCAGGAAATGAGGCCTGTGTATTCCAGTAATGTGCATGGTATGGCATGGAAATGGTTCAGTGACCATTGTAATTAATCAGCCAATCTTCTTCTTAGAGTCCATGCGTACGACCACAAGCACAAAATGAAAACATAATGTAGAAGTTTGTTGTAAATGCACTCGACTAAAAGTAGAGCAGCACCAACACCATTCAGGCCAGGTCAGCTTCACCCAGTTTGTGCACACTGCTGCAGTTTTAAGAACATTAGCATGTCCCGGTGCAGGAATGTGCTGCCTTTTACATTCTGAGAAAAGAAAACAGGGCAAAGAACAAAATGCACATCCTGATTATCAACAAAAATGTCCTTTACTTCCTTAACACAGGACATGTGAGCCACTTCCTGTCAAACCTTTATCCTAATGGCAGAAAAAACATGGAATCTGTCAGCACTGGACAGGATATATCTAATGCTATTATATCTAATGAGTGTTCACACAAGTTATTTTAATGTTCCACAGAACTTTACTGCTGTAAAGTGGCTCCACCCTAACCAAGAGTTAGACATTTGACTCTCTCGTCACTTTTGCAAGCAAGTTTCATGTTGAGACATATTCACACATTTGCATACTCAGCTCTTATTCATCAGTTATTTTCTTGGCTGCAGACAAACACGGACCATGCTATAACATACCCTTCACCCCCAATGTAGGACTAACTACAAAATCACTTCTTCACTAAAATGAACCTACGTTAAACACACAAGACTGTCAACACACAGTCAAACATGAGGCACCAGAAAAAACAATCATAGCTTATAACTTTCTGCCCTGAAGGAATATGAGGACTTCAAAACAACGCAAATATTAAAGTATTTAAATAAAGGTCGAAGATGACAGCTAACAGTGTTGTTGAGTGAATTGGTGGGTATACTTGGACATCTGTCAACTGTCAGAACTCACAGTACCCTGTGAGTTTTTTCCTGGATCAGCAGTAAACTGATACCATGACAACTGACAGTTAGCATACTGTGAACACTTGCTAATCTACAATATTAAATTCTACTGTATTCAAATTTAAAACAACTTTATTACTGCCATTAGGGGTAACTTGTTCAGAGCAGCTTCTCTTAGGCTACACAAAACAAGGTAACATACAAACAAATTAATAAATGATACGAGGGAGCTAAATGTGGAGGAGTCTATGAATAGTTTGATAAATAAACTCGCTGAGCACAATGTATTAGTGTTATTAAAAAATATAGGATAGAATATTTTGTGAAATTGTCCTGAGGTTGAGGAGTGCTAAAAAGATACAGATGACACATGTTTAGATTTTACAGACACACACACACACACACACACGTGCGCGCGTGCACATTGCAAACAAAAAGCGAGTTCAATGAACCGTGGGACAAGAAATAAACTGCAGTCAAAACTGATCCTGGATGACATTTTCTCTCGCCACTACGTGTATTAGAACCGTATCGTGTGTGTGTGTGTGTGTGTGGCCTGTCTATGACCATGTGTGCCTGATTAGATTACAATACATGGGACATTTCTAATCCTGAGGGACGCATAAATGTGGTGAAGAAATTGATACCACGATGATGCTAAGGCTGAATTAATAGTTTGTCCTTAATTGCCAGTGTACAGGTGTACTTGGTAACTCATTTAGTTCACGTGTAAGAATATGTGGGTGTGCAGAACATGACTCATAAAATCTGAAGTAGGTGCTTCATGCTTCAGGGACAAAAGCTTCTCTGTTGTTCTGCTGTACGTATGTACATGTATCTCATGCACATACAGTAGCATTCTGAGTGCCTGATGTAGTAAATGTTGCCTCAATATATGATATACTTTATTCCCTCCAGGGCTCAGTAGAAGCTGATATGAGCTTTGCTCAGTCTACATCAGACAAATCCAGTAGATATCTTCCAGTTACAGTCATTTTAGCATCAAATAAAATGTCCTCTGTGTTTTGACCGTTTCAGCTGTTGAGCTGCAGTGGACAGACAAATTAGACTGTAACTTGGAAGATATCTACTACTACAGATGAAGCTTTGTTTCTGCTTAATGGCTTTTATTTTCTTTTATTCTGTGAAGAAACAAGAGACTCAATTCACATGCTAAGGTTGGCAAAAAATAAAATAAAATAAATAATAATAATAATAGTAACATTCATTATCATCACCAGCAATGCAGAAAAGAGGTAGGCAGGTAGCAGCTGCTGCAGATGAATGTTTATTCTGTGATTTGATAACAGGCCAAAATAAATGTGTTGGGTTTGTGTGTCTGATGCAGATTTCATATAAATACCTCAGATTCAGACTCAGATCAGGGTCAGGCCCAAAAAACCTAATCAAACATTCTACATGAACAGGAGGAGTGATGACAGCAAGCGAAACCAATTTCACAATGTTTGTCCTAAAAGTTGTGAAACTTTAAAGCTCCTGTGGTTTGAATAGTTCTATCTTTGGCGACTCCTAGTGGAAAACACCTTCACCAAACCTGTAAAACTCTTCACTTCACTTCACTTCACTTCACTTCACCTTCATGTGATCATCATTCTTCTCTTTGAGACGTTTGTATTGATAATTAGACTGAAAACAGGAAAACACTGTCTGTGTTGTCTGTAACACTGTGGGCAGAGTAGTTCAGTCAGCTGTTAATGCTCCTGTGAAAGTTAAAATGCACTCTATAAAAGAATATTTTGCTCAGAGTCTAAAAGAAGAAGAATACATGTGTCAAACATCTGTCAGTGTCTCCTGGCGTCACAGAGAGCTGGTTTCTAACATTACAAACTTGGTCTCCAGCTCAAACCAGACTCTGTACACAGTGTTTACATCTGGTGTGCGAACAGCTGGAGACACTTTAAACTCGACCATGACGAGACTGTGAGTCGATGTTTATTCAAAGAACTTTTACTCATTTCTAATGCACCGAGCACAGGAAGCACAAGTTGTTTCTTTTCAGCTGCTTTCTGCGGTAAACAGCAGATGTTCCGCTTTTAAAGGACACTTCCCTTTTTCTCCTTACGGGTTAACGGGACTTCACTTTATCGTCTTTGACAGCACAATGGATCAGCTGGATGATTGTCTTACCTGGTCCCCGCTTTGTCCCCCATCTCCTCAGACTGTGGGCGATGTGGATTGTTGTCTGTGCTTGTCTAGGTTCTGCTCGGTCTAATGCTGCTGCTGCTGCTGCTGCTGCTGCTGCTGCTTTTTGGGATCATTCAGCCTGTTTCCGCAGTTTAGAGACAAAAACCACGCCCCCAAAATCTGCTGGACATCCCAGTCACCCACACAGGTCCAACACCACCCTGCAGCTGGAGCTGGAGCTGCTGCTGCTGCTGGTAACACGAAAGACAAACTGTGGTGCTAATACTACATTTACTCAAGAACGATACCCCAGTTGCACCCAGTGGTGGAAGAAAGACCCTTAAAGAACCTTTACTTAAGTCAAACAATATAAAACTACTACTACTTTAGGCTAGTGAGTGAAAGTTCAGATCAGCTTATGTTTCTAATGTGTTGTATATATGATCATATATGACATTAGATTAATTCATCACATCACTGTGGATGTTACTGAAACTCCAAAAGCAGCAATATTTCCCTCTGAGATGTAGTGGAGTGAAGTAACAGAGAATGGAGTGTAGTAGTGCAGCATCTCAAAAGTGTGCCATAGCAATCCATCCATGTACAGTAAGTAAGTAATAGATAGATAGATAGATAGATAGATAGATAGATAGATAGATAGATAGATAGATAGATAGATAGATAGATAGATAGATATTTTATAGATCCCGAGGGAAATTCAAGCATCCAGTAGCAGCACGAGACACAGTAAACATACAGTAAGCATGCATTAAGATTAGCCTATACTACAATAAACATATATTAAAGTTAACCTATGAGCTGAATCTTCATTTAAATTAAACATGTGCAAAGAAGTTAAAGGTACAAATGTAAGATATTCACTGTATTAAAATATTAAAATGAATACGCTATATCATCAGTTCTTAAGGAAACATGCTAAGTTGAAATACTTGCTTGTTGACAAAAACCCGACAGCCAAAATGTTCTTCTTTTGAAATTTACCGCCCAGCCATCTCTTTGTTTATGTTTTGGCCTTTGAAATTCTGATCAATTAGTTCTGTGTTCGATATACGGGTTGCCAGGTATGAAACAAATTTGTGGCAAACACAGCACACAACGATGGAAGCAAGCGAGCTCAGCAGTTTGACAGAGTTGCACTCTACCAGACCTGAGAGACAGAAACAGGCGTAACAGGTACACAAAAAAAACAAACAAGCGACGTTAGAGCAGCTGGGAGAGTTTCATAGTTTATAGTGCACGAACTCCGTCTTGATAGTGCTCAGTTTGAGTGGTGTTTGACGGCTATCAGTCGTTGTTAATCTTTAAACCAAACAAAATCAAAAGGCCACTGATGCACCATGGGAATGTGGTTTAACGCAGGCAAAAGAAGATGAATGTCCAAGCTGAATCCTTGCGTTTTGTGATGATTTATTTCAAAATAATAAAACAAAAAAAAGAACAAAGAAAATCATGGCTGCTGCAGCCTCCTTTGTCCTAGTAAAAAACCATAGGCCCACCCAGGTGCATGCTGGTACTCAAGGTGCCTACCTACCCAAATAACCTCAAGTGCACAGTGGGGTCCATTTACCAAAAAATAAATAAATAAACCAAAATACTAACCATGCAAATCTACATATCCTAAACAAATAACTAACAAAGAATATTAGCAAAAATCTCATCTAAATAAAACAAAAACTTAAGTTAATCAAACAAAGTTACTCATAATTAGCAAATTAAATTTACAACTAAGACTAACTTTACAAATAGCTCCTACAGTACTTTAAATATGTGTATAGTAATTTGACATGTGCAAAGAAGAAATTAAACCTGTGCTAAGATCTTTATAAATAGCAGACTATATAAAAGTAAAAATAGAATAACATTTTTATATATATAAAAATAAGAAGTAGACCTACAAATAGAGATTTAAAAAAAAAAAACAATATTGTGTGCCTTAAGATAGATATGTAAACGATTATTTGAATATCAGCTTTTGAGGAACCAGTTAAGATTTTGAGGAACTAAATGGTAAATGGACTGTATTTATATAGCGCCTTTCTAGTCTTCCGACCACTCAAAGTGATTTTACACGACATATGTCATTCACACATTCATGCACTGATGACATAAGCTGCCATGCAAGCTGCCAACTGCTCATCAGATGTAGGAACTAACCATTCACACACTGATGGCAAAGCCTTCAGGAGCAATTTGGGGTTCAGTATCTTGCCCAAGGCCACAGTCGCCCCTTAACTGAAAGCAGGCGTGATTAGCTGTAGACAATACCATGTTTAGACATGTAACCTGCAGATGTTTCCTATCATGTGTTTGTCTATGTGTAACCAACTGTTTACTCCAGTGACTCTGTCATCATTTGGTAAAGAATTCTTCTAACACTCTGTCTCAACAAATTATTATGTACTTGCAATGTATGTGTTTATATATATATATATATATATATATATATATATATATATATATATACACATATTTTAAACCTGTCACTTTTTTGATTTCACAATAAAGGTAGGATGAAGGTGGTGAGGGCGTAAGTAATCACACGGACATTATAATATGGACATTATTCTATTATTTAAGGTTCATGCTTCCTCATGTGACAATGGTACAGTCGACACTGGACAAACTTCTATGCTGAAGTCTTACTTCAACGCTGCCTTGGGCCCCCTGTTTTGTTTTGTTGTTGTTGTGTTACTGTCAGGTCATCTGGCCCACTGCCTCTTTAATTTGTTTTATGGTTGGAAGTCGCTTTTATTTGTATTGTATAACAAAATAATAAAATAAAAGTCTAAAAAAAAAAGACTGCTGGAGTACTTTGCTTTTCCAGAATTAATAGAAAAACAGACACAGACTGTTACTTTAAAATTCAGTGTTTCTTTACACTCTCAAAATGCTGGGTTCCTTGTGGTTCCTATAGTTTCCAAAAGTAGATTGGGAGCCAGAGCTTTCAGCTATCAAGCTCCTCTTCTGTGTAACAAACTACCATTCTGGGTTCAGGAGGCAGACACGGTCAACACTTTTAACAGTAGACTTAAGACTTTCCTTTTTGATAGAGCTTATAGGGCTGGCTCAGGTCATCCCTTAGTTATGCTGCTGTAGGACTAGACTGCCGGGGGACTCCCCCTCCCTCTCTCTCTCTCTCTCTGTCTCTGTCTCTCTCTGTCTTTTTCAGGGTTATGCATAGTCAGGTACGGTATTGGTTGAAGATGCAGTCACATCTCCCTTTACTGAAAACTCTACTCAAACCTTCTCTCTCTCTCTCTCTCTCTCTCTCTCTCTCTCTCTCTCTCCCACCATCTATAAACATACATGTCTCATTAATGCATGTTAATGCATGTTACTAACTAAACTTCTTCCCTGGAGTTTCTGTGCTCTCTCATCCAGTAGGTTCTCATGGATCGTGGCTGCTGCTGTGGTCCTGCACGACGTCCACTACATATATTATTACTGTCATTATTGTTACCATATCCCCATTACAGTTAGTTAATGTTTGCATGCTGCTGCTGTGCATCTGTGTCTCTCTATCTCTCTCTCTATTCTCTATCTGTAACTCAACCGGTCGTGGTGGGTCTGTTCGAGGTTTCTGCCTGCTAAAAGGATGTTTTTCCTCGCCACCGTCGCCAAGTGCTTGCTCATGGTGGAACTGTTGGTCTCTGTAAATAATATTATAAAGAGTATGGTCTAGACCTGCTCTGTATGAAAAGTGTCATGAGATAACTTTTGTTATGATATGGTGCTATATAAAAAAAATTTAATTGAAAATTGAATTGAACTTGCAGTTACAATAATTTCCAATACATTGGAAGGCAGCCTACAAGTTTCTCAGTGTTTTATTCAGCTGTACAATGTTGATTTAGTTTTAGTTTTTTATTTTATTTTGCAAAATGCATGATGCTTCTGCCTGCCATTGCTTTGACAATGTTGAAATTGATTATAAAATCCATTTTTTGTATGATGGTTTTCTCCAGTGTGTTCAGCATATTGGGAATGAATCTGAAAACATTCAGTGTAGTCGTATAAATGTTTGATCCTTTTATCTTTCTGGGGAAGTAAATGGTAAATGGACTGTACTTATATAGCGCCTTTCTAGTCTTCCGACCACTCAAAGCGCTTTACAGGACATATCTCATTCACCTATTCACACACATTCATACACTGATGGCATTGGCTGCCCTGCAAGGTGCCAAGTGCTCATCAGTTTTAGGAGCTAACCATTCATACACATTCACACACCAATGGCGCAGCCTTCGGGAGCAATTTGGGGTTCAGTATCTTGCCCAAGGACACTTCGACATGCAGACTGGAGGGGATCGAACCGCCGATCTTCTGATTAGTGGATGACCCGCTCTACCTCCGAGCCACAGCCGCCCCAAGGAGTCAAGGAAGAAGCTGACTATGTTAATGCAGCGGTATGCACTGTGGCTAGGACAGCAGCCACTTCAGGTGCATTATGAACACAATACATTTCAAATGTAATATTACTGTTAGGAGGACCACAAATACGGCTGGACCATACAGCAAAAGAATACCCAGGCAGGATTGTCGAGTGTCACAGACGGGTCTTTTATTGTTACATCTCCAGCAACATGGCAAACACTCTCCACATCATGCAGCAACCCCCCAATGATCACAAAATGGCGCCTTATATAGGGTGTCTAGCTAATGAGGGAGAACCCATTCACCATGCTGACTTGCTCTCCTTCTGAGAAACACTTCTTATTTATCGTTATCCCCATAATCTTCCTACTATATACACATACCTCTATTTACAAACACAACCTCATCCCCAATTCTAGCACATTACACTAATAAAATACACCATCTTCCAACACCCCCACTAATCACCACTTGGATGCCCCCCGGAACTATAAATATGGTGCCCGTTCCCTGGGGAAGCCTTTTGCCCGAACACCCTGGAGACAAAGGACACTGGTGAGTACCATTTCACACACACTTTACCATTCCCAATATACTAACACACACACACAATTGCACAACATATATTAGATTAGTCACATTATGTCAATTTAGCATTCAATTACCATAAATGCACAATAAATATCATGTCCCTCTTTTGCAGGTGGAACCATGTGGCCATCACAGAACCTACCAGCACAGATAAGATTTAAAAGGACAATAAAATAGAAACAATCAATAAATATGAACCTATATCAAATGTGCAAATATGCAATGTGCAAAGTGTGCAAATCCAATAAGGTGCCACTGCTTTACAAAAGTGCCTGTGCAATTATTAAAGTGCATGTATCTCGGTTAAAGTGCATGGTGCAATGTTCCCCCAACTCCATCTCAAGCTCCAGGGAACAAAGTCCTCTTCGTTACAATTACAGTTTTTCTCAATTGCTAAAACATAATTTCTGAAACCTTGCTCCATTTTCTGAAAACATTAAACACAAAACCTCATCTTTAAGCACTATTTACAAAACAGATTTATCTGTGCTCAAAACCAAACACTGCTCTCAAATCATAAACAAAGCGATCAAAATTATATACACTATCAAGCAGTCAGTAAACAATACACCAAAAAATAGAACACACATTGTTCAAAACATATAGTTCTCAGGGAGAAGTACATTTTTAATCTCAAAACAAATTTCATATTTTTCCGTCATTGTCTTTTGATGAAAACATGTTCTATCATAGTAGCTCAAAATTGATCAGAAATTACTACTCTGCTTTCTTTGCAATGTTTTTTGTTCTTCCTCCTCCTTGTACCTCTATTTTTACAGTACTGTACCCTGCATCTCACAAACTTGTCCTTTGTCTCTGTGATACTGTAATTCTTGTTCTTTGTTGATATGAACCTGCAACCAGTCAAAATCTATTGAGCAGTCAGTACTGTAAACAAATGGAAAGCACAATGTTCAGGGCCAGACAATTTGTTTATTGCAATTCTACAAAAAGTAGATGTGCAGTTACAAAAAATATTCATGCAGTACAATACATACAGTGATGAACTTTACAAATGTCTACTGAAACAGCTGCATGTAGTGTAGTACAGTAAATTTGATACAGTAGTATACTGTACCTGTTCTCTTCTCTGAATGTCCTTACTATGGTGGACACAGAAAATCGGCTCAAATTGGGTTGCACTCAGTCCGCAGTCCAGCTTCCCTCATTGTCAGTCCATGGACAAGAACATGGTCTATGATTGTTGCTTAAATTTCATCAGATATTTCCACTCTTTGTCTTCCTCTTCCTCTTCGTCCTCCTCTTCTTCTTTCTTGTCCTCCTCCTCTTCCTCCTTGTCCTCCACCTTGCATACACACTCGTCCTCTCACATAGTTTCTTCTATTCATTCTCAGACTTTCTCATTCCCACCTTCAACAACCTGTTTGCTCTCTGATCTGGCTTATATTGGTTGTGTCACATCATTTGAAACAAGTGAAATCAATTTTGAGTGGTTGTGTTTAATCAGTGACATGTCTGCTCTGTTTGTATTTACAAATTTGGATGACGTGCATTAGAGTGCAGAATGTGTTTTGAGAATGAGAATGTGTTTAGAGTTTTTCTGAAAAGTGTAAGTGAGATCTGCAAACTGTGTTTTACCATGTGAAATGGTTTAAGGTGACAACAGACTGAACAATTAGCTAATTAACTTTGTTCAACCAATGGGTTTTAGTGTTTTAGCAATTGAGAAAAATTGTAAACGTGATGGTAAATAAAATGACAGTGAACGTTTGAAAGTTCAGCAAACACTTCTATATTTCAAATATTTTCAAAGTGCTGTTAAAATCCCAAGTCTCCACCTCACCTGTCTCCTCCTCACCTGCCTCATCACTGCCACACCTACCTGGACCACACCCCTAATCCTATATAACCCGGCCCTTCAGCCCTTTGACCCCCCTCTTTTCCCTCCAAACAATCCACAAGAACAAAGGGACACTGGCTGAGTTTTATGGACATTCACTCATTTAATGATTCATTTGGTTGATACTACATATTGTTTGAAGATTTACTGATTGTTTGTGTTTCATTATACTAGATTCTTGAGTTTAATCCTTTGCTAAAGAGAGAAAGTAAGAGTGGATGCATTATTGATGTAAGTCTAAGACAGCCTAATTTCTTATTGTGTATTTGATACTTTCTAGATTGTAATATTTCCTTTATCATTTTCGTATAGACAAAATCATCCACCATTACCCCCATCACCAACTACCGTTCACTTGGAAATAAAATATTGGAACTTGGAAAGCTGCCTGGATCCTGTGTTTAAATGTGCACCCAACATATGATGTTCAGTGAACCACGGACATTATAGTTCAGTTTTTTCAGTGCCTTTGACTGTGTTACATCAAGTTGTTGAGGTGCTTCAACTGAATTCAAATTTTTCTCTCAGATCCGAAGTCTCCGTCCTTCACTCAGTCTTTTCCTCCAGTGACAGTGTGCTGGGTGATACTGTTAGTAATCATGTCACTCTGTATCTACTGTGAGTATTTGCTATGTGAATGTCACTTCAAGTCAAAGTTTTTTTTCTCACATGGGTAATATTTTCTTCACTACTCAAAAAACACAAAATCTTCACAATTATACATTTGTGGTAGCTACTTATGTATGTAACTACTTACATACATGGTAGAGGAGAGAATAAAGTGTCTGATTATACTTTTATGCCTTGTTTAAGCTAATTTATAAGATATATATATAAGCTAAGATATAACAAACATTATCAAACATGGCGGTTCTGTGGCAACTTGTTTCACAGATTTTGGGGTAAGTTCTTGCATGTGACAACTTGCTCTAGTCTCATTGGCTGTCACTGTCAACTTAAAAATATAAAATAATAAAGAAAGGAAGACAAGAAAGAAGAAAGAAAGAATTACAGATTGTGAAGCCCTCCGAGGCAAAATGTATTTTGCGACTTTGGGCTATACAAATAAAATTTGATTTGATTTGAAAGAAGAGATGGTCAGGAATTATGAAAGAAAATCAGGATCAGCGAAATGGCAGCACACCACCTGCAGTGAGGCTTCATACTTATAAGTGGAGAAATTACTGATCTGAAGTAACTTTTAGCTGAAAACTGAACAGTGCGTGTTTCAGAGTAGAGAGAGATGTAGATTATAATATATGAGGCTACAAACCTGCACGTCTCATGTGAGGCTGAAGAGTCCAGCAGTGTGTCTGACAGACAGGTAACTGTAGTGATGTGTTGGCCTGTGTGCAGACAGTTAGGACAGGTTGCACCAACTTCATTTCAAATGAGTAGTTAACAGCCACACACACTATTATTATTATTATTATTATTATTATTATTAGTTGCAGGACACAATTGAAACTGTCATGTCACACATTTAAAAACTGTTTATTTAGTTTCTCACTTACACTTTGTAAAACCAAACGGCTCCTCTTTGGGCAGAGGGTTTTATTTTGAAAGGGGTGCCAGGAAATGGCAGTGTGTGGGAGTGTCACAGAGCGCCATAGTTAACGCCTTATGCGGCTTTCCTGAGCTGAACGGCAGGCTGCAGACAGACGAACAGCTCGTTCATTAACCATTCTCTGATCAGTTCCCGTGTGTGTCGGTGTGTGTGTGCGGACTCATCGGTCATGGCTCCCCGCTCCTTGTGCTCGCTCTGTCTGCTGCTGGCGCTGCTGCTGCCGCTGGAAGGTGAGGCTCCGCTTTGTCCTGCACACCTCAGCACATCCACATGTTCTGCCTTTTGTGCCGCACTTTGATTCAAGGCCGAGTAACGGTGCACCGGCCTGGGAGCACACGTTAGAGATACCGAGAGCAGAGATCCACTCATTACATATCCTCTCTGATTAATAATCATCTTTTCTGTGACTTATTACACGTCAAATGAAATTTAAGCTCAGTTTATTGTGGCTCCCTTTGCTCTCGGTCCGGGTCTTACCAGCTCATGTTAAGCAGCTGTAATAGATTGATTAATAAATAATAACATTAATGATGATGTGGAGTTTATTTCAATCGGTCCGGTAATTTCAGATATTGAAGATATTAAAGATCAAAGTCATGTGGCACCACCCAGAGGAACCTGTCTGTCTGTCTGTCTGTCTGTCTGTCCGTCTGTCTGGGTTACAGCTGCACATGCCATGCTGAAAATGATGTCACTCAGTGGTGATGATGAATATGAGAAGTTTCATTGTGTGTCACTGCAGCACTTTGACATATTCTCTGTGATTGAAACTGAAAAAAAAAAAAAGATCCAGTCAGTGGTGGGCTAGAAAATGCAATGTGATGTAAGTTATGCAAATGATATGCAGGTTATGTGAATTGATTTTGGCTCGGGCTCGGCTTGGGTTTAGGCAGAATGTTGTAAATGGTAGATAAAGTATGACTTTGTAATAAAGGGTTATCTTGAGGTTGATATACAGTTCTCTGTGGTTTGTGTAGGTAAAGACAGGAAGCAGGCAGGAACTCCATCTCTGCACACATCTGCTGCAACTCTCTGATCTTTTTATCCACTGATAATGACTCTGATGCCTGCTGTCAACACAGAGTATCCACTACCTGCACTCAAAAAATGTAGTAATAAGAGTAAGTAATAAGATTTATGTAACAGTACTAATAAACTCAAAATGACTGCATTCATTTTCTCTGTTGGGTTTGGGCAAACAAATTGTCTTTATTAATAGTGAAAACATAAACCTGGCTACTACTACACTACTGTGTAGTGGAAGCACATTGAGTTTATTAGTACTATTACATAAATCTTATTACTTGCTTCACATTAAGTTTGTTAATATTAAAACTATGTAATTCAAATGGATGGAAATATTCTATGTAATTGAAATGATTAAACTATGTAATTTGAGTGTGTGCTCTGTTCTTCCAAAATTAAAATAAGTGAAGCTCAGAGTGTGCAGCTCACTGGAATCATTTTACATGAGGTAACATGTGATCAGACCACAGTGCAGTGTGCTGAGGAATTCTGCCTCTGTAGGGATGCAGGAAGTAAGATAATGGAGGCTCGTAGCAAATCTGACTTTCACACTTGAGCCCAAATGATTAATTTATGATTTGTTATTATAATATAATCATAAGGCACAGTTGCATCATGCCAAAGCAGACCTTAAAGAGTACTTTAACTTGTCCCTCCTGTAACCTGACCAGCCACACATATTGTCTTCTTTGTCCCACTCATCTGATCTGCTCAGCTTACTTCTGTCTGACTCCACACCAACAGATTTGCAAAGGAACTTAAAGACTATAAAGACTTTTCACATATGCAGTAACACCAACATCTGTAAAAACCTCCAGCTGGAAGTCTCTGTGGTAGATTAAACATGATGAAGTGCCCTGTAGGGTGCCTTTCCACCTTACAGGGTTATAGCAGGTTTATTATGTGCTAGAAAAATTGTAGTATTTGAGACACAGAAGAAAACAGTTTTATCTGAGCGCACCAACAGGAAGAAACTATTGGTTGTAAAGAAAGAAGTTGTTGAATGTGGCCTCCCTCTGCTGCTTCCCATGATACCTGACTTTAATGTGGAGCAGGTGGAACACTTGTGTCTTTAAAAGTGCTCAGTGGTCTGCAGGAACTAGGTAGTTTGAAGAATAACTAGTCCTTAGTTATGAAATCTAGTTTGACAAGTAACTATACACCACCATCTAGTGGCTGTAGCATATTCACCTCCACGGCCTGTGCAGCACAGCCCTTCACAGTACATCAGAGATTTTTCATTTCAACCTGGGCGGGCAGGGGGGCAGCGAGGATGCAGCTATATTTATCCTCTGATAATAATTCTGACACCTGCACTCTTAGTATAGGTTAGTGTAAAGCTTTAAAATAAGTGAAGCTCAGGGTTTCATGAGGTAACATGTGGTCAGGGACTGTTCTTCCACGTCTACACGTCTCTTTTATGAGGGTGATCTGTGGGGGACAAGCTGTTTGAGCTGCAGAGTTTATAAGTTGCAATACTGCAGCTGTCCACAGGGCCTACTGTTGATACATCAGTATTAACAATGTAACAATAATCAGTCACAGGTAGAGACTCTTCTGGAATTAGGACAATGAAAGGTGTGGCTCATCAAACAAACAGCTGTTTGATTTATTGATTTATTTTGACAATTTAAAGAATAATGTAGGTTTATTTTACTTGTATTTATAGAAATACTATATCTGGATCTCAGTAAGGAAATGGTACTTTATGGTATGAAGTATGTCAAAATGACATCTGGCCTTATGTGTATTCATCACTTCACTCATTGACTCACAGTTTGTGTCAGTGACAGGGTTAGAAAGGCGACAACTACCACTGTAGAAAGTCATTTGTAGGCAGAGGAGAGCATGTTGAACTGTGGATATTCGCACACACACGCACACACACACACACACACACACACACACACACACACACACACACACACACACACACACACACACACACACACTGTGTTTGTTGCAGCCTCTGAGGTTAGCCTTGCTTTTGTGTCCGTTCTGGTAAATGATCCCTGCTTTGCAATCCAGACAACACACACACACACACACACACACACACACACACACACACACACACAGAGGATTAGTGCACCGTGGGCCCAGTTTAGCACCGGCACTGAGCCATGAGTTTTGTGTGACACAGTAACCCCAGCAGGTAAACTGATCACTAAAATGCTCTCACATCCACAAAGTATAGGATGCTGAAATCAAAGCAATCAGTTTGAGTTTCAACACATTCACACAGCATAAATAATTTTTTAGTTTGATGCGTCAGATTCAGTGTAACATGTCTGCTTCCTCTGTCCACCCCTGTGTCCTCTCTGGACTGTAGTCCTGTCTCAGGACCTGGACCTGGCTGATGCTCTGGGTGGTGACGATGAAACACGTAAGTACAACAGAACACTGCTCACCTGTTGAAATGTGCATCTGTCACATGAACAGAGATTTAAGGTCCTTCCATCCTCTGTATCTATACCTGTCATATCATACTGTGCACACACAGTGAATGACATTCACAGAGCATTAAGTTAGGATTGCTGTTTGTGTGTACATCAGTTAAACACACTTCGTTAAAATCAAACAAACTCTTAATTATAAATGAAAACCAATGGCAATGTGTAACCTGCATTCAAAACATCCTCTGATGACTGACAGCAGCTAAGAAAAATCTTTATATGAGTGTATAAATATGATATATAATTCGTTTTTCACTCTCACAACAGCTCCACCGAAGCCAGCAGCACCAGCAGGAGGAGCAGGAGGTAAGAAGCACATAGCAGCTACTGTTACAATGATCCTTTTATTCTGTAATATATCTATAATAATATGCTTCAATATTTCAGTGTGAAGCAGTCATCAAGACCAAAAAGTTTGATTTGATTCAATGTATAAGTATCATTTAGCATTTGAACAGTGTAGTTTGGAGATAGTCACTTGTTAAAAATAAGAAAATAAATAAAATAAAAAATATTCTTGATTATGATTTGATTATGACTTCCTGACACTGTGTTATCTTTTGTAACTATGACAGCTTAACTGAAGGGAGTGGATTTATACATTTATAGAATTGTGATATAACACAGTGGTTCCAATGTTCTCTGCAGATTTTAATCTGGAGGATCTCTTTAACCTCGATGGCACCACCACCACCACCACCACCAAAGCCCCACCCAAGGTTGTGCCTAAAGTCCCTGCAGGGACAAAGGCACCAGTCAAGCCCAAACCCAAGCCAGGTGAGAGAAAGCACCTTCCTCTGTGTTTATAGGGTAGGTCTCATACTCAGACGTATACTCAGTCTCATATTACTAATAAACTTACCATGATTTATATAATTATAAACAGTTTTCTGATCTTTTCTGATTTGAATCCGACATTGTTAAACCTCTGACATTCTGATCAGCCTCAGCTGTACTTTGTGTTTATTTGACCCTGAAGTTAGCATCCAGTTCAAAGTGCAGCCTCACAGAGCTGCTAGCATGTCTGTCCACTTATACAGTGTGTACACAGCCATTGTAGTGAAAGCAGCACATTAGCCGAGCAGCAGCATGTGAGTCTACACAGGATCCACTCAGAATACAAATCAAATCAAATTTTATTTGTATAGCCCAAAGTCACAAAACACATTTTGCCTCTGAGGGCTTTACAATCTGTACAGGGTGTGACACCCTCTGTCCTTAGACCCTCGGTTCGAGTGAGGAAAAACTTGCCCACAAAAAACCCTTTTAACAGGGAAAAAGTGGAAGAAACCTCAGGAAGAGACACAGAGGAGGGATCCCTCTCCCAGGACGGACAGACGTGCAATAGATGTCACGTGTACAGAACAAATCAACACAAACATATTGTACAATTACAATGAATGATAAAATGATTACAGTAGCAGTGGAGCCTGTGATAGAGATAGAGACACACAGATGCACAGCAGCAGCAAATCATCAACTAACTATAAACTGTAATGGAGATATGGTAGCAATAATGACAGTAATTTTCAGTAAAGGGAGATGTGACTGCATCTTCAACCAATACCGTGTCTGACTGACTAAACTCTACACTATGTGTAGAGTTTGAATACAGTGAGTTATGTGCAGCACAAGTGAATGATCAGTGAATTATTCTCATTAATATTTAAGTTTGGATTGTATGTTAGCTAGTTCACATGTAACATCATCAGCATTACTGTGCCAGTAGCAGCTTTTTTCCTGTTTGCCTTTAATGCTGCATGTGGCCAAACGTCTGTCTCTCACTGAGGTTGACTGAGTTCACTTGTAGGAGAGAACAAGTTGAGTCAAACTAGTGAGTGACATAATGGTCTGAGACAGATCCAG
The DNA here is from genome assembly GCA_946959425.1 of Argyrosomus regius. Classification (NCBI taxonomy): domain Eukaryota; kingdom Metazoa; phylum Chordata; class Actinopteri; family Sciaenidae; genus Argyrosomus; species Argyrosomus regius. The sequence continues at coordinate 359,475 of CAMPSB010000835.1, read as the reverse complement.
TATATGTGGGCACACACATGTCCACACAGTTCAACTTGATAAAATGGCTAAAGACAAAAAAAAGGTATATAAGCTAACTGTGTTTGAGTTTTTCTTATTACTCTCTCAACTTTGTGTTTGTGTTTGATTTGATTTTGCAATAACATTGATCACTGACCTTTTAAACCTCTGCAGCTGGAGATGACTTTGACCTGGCTGATGCCTTGGACCCCAACAATGACATTGGTGGCAAGGATAAGAACAAGGGGCAGGGAGGTGGGTGGGAGTGTCTCCTGAAGGACTAGTCCTTGTAGCTATTAGTTTGGTAACACTAAATCATCACTGAAAACATTTATTACATCTATTAAGTGAAACGATTTAATAAATATGTGGAGTGTTTGAATTAAAGTCACTATGTGTAGAATATGAACATTTCATCATAATCTGGTCATATACAAGTTCTACACACAGGGGCTTTAATAGACAGTACGATTGTTTGGTACCCATGCCAGTGTTACACTGAACCCTCTCCATTCTGAATACAGTATATCCACTCATCTCCACTGGGTACTTCTTACTTTGCCATCACATGACTTCTTACTTCTTCTCACCTGTGTCTTATTCAAGTTCTCCCACATACATACTCTCCCTTTTTCTTTAACTTATTTATTTTAGCATGAAACAGCTTTCAGGATGTAGTTTTTGTCCAAACTGGAGCCACCAAACTTCAAAATATATTATTATTATTATAATTATTAGTCTGTATCTTTTATACATGTGGAGTATGGTTTGCATCACATTAACAACCCCACATCTGTACAAAGTCATCGCTGTGAGTGTGGTGTGCCTTTAAGCAGCTTCCTTTAAGTGACTTCATCGTGGAGTGACTTCATTCTTCATTCTCAGTGTGGTGATCTCTCGTCTCGTTTCAGGTGGATTTTCTGACAGTGATCTGATTGATGTTAGTAAAGACGACACCTACAAACCTGACAAAGGCAAAGGTAACGTCTGCACCTTTATAAATCAACCATGTTGTTATAGAATTCAAACACATGTGATCATCTGTGGCTTGTACTCTGTGTTTTCACAGGTGGACGTCCAAGTGGTGACAATGACCAGATTAACCAGTATGATGACAATAATGGTGGGTTTACAGTGTCTTTTGTTAGTTTACAAAAAGTCTGTCTGTTTGGCTGCCTGAGCGTAATATTTTGTGTGTGTGTGTGTGTGTGTGTGTGTGTGTGTGTGTGTGTGTGTGTGTGTGTGTGTGTGTGTGTGTGTGTGTGTTTTCAGAGACAACAGCAGAAGTGGGCACCATTGCAGGGATTGTCAGTGCAGTTGCCATGGCGCTGGTGGGTGCAATCAGCAGCTACATCTCCTACCAGAAGAAGAAGCTGTGCTTCGGTATACAACGTAAGGTTTCTACATGACAGTCATCAGCAGTCAGTGTACAATGACCAAAACAGAGCTGAAAGGACACAAACAGGACTCCAAATCAATGCTTGTGGTGCTCTGTGTCTGCTGGATGTGTAAATATATAACTGTTTGATAATAATGTGTCCACAGAAATCAGTGGAACAATGGACAGTGAGAAACCAATAAGGAAGAACCTGATAATGAATTCAGTGAAGTTAGTGAATAAGTCTGAATGGAGGACTGTATAATAGATAAAGATGATGCAAAGTGAGTGGGAGAATATATATATCACACTCAGCCCCTAAAGTTCTGCAGTTCTTCTGCAGCTCGACATATGATCATGATCAGAACGGCAGATCCTGGAGCTGTTTGTACAGCAGCTTTAAACAGATTGTGACACACAGGGTGCGGTCGAATAGTGAAATTTGCTTAGGAACCTTCCTAACTGAGTGAAATGACCCGGAAGTATTAACGTAGCCGCCATGATAAGAGCTGTTCGAATTCTCAAACTGTTAAGGAAAGGAGCTTCAATGCGTCCTTTATTATCTCCTTTAGCATAGGATACACCGGACCATCCTTTAGGAAAGGAAAGGAGGTAATGCCGCCCCACAATTCCTTGCGGCAGCGACAAAAAATCGGCGCACCGTTCGGTCATTCACAACCAGACATAAGAAAGAAAACATTAATGTATCTAAACAGTGTGATGCAGCCTGCAGCAGAGAGAGCGTGTGAATATGAACATACGTGTTGACGTGATGTAAAACTTTGATCATGAAGTGTGTTCTGTTGTTGACTGTGGAGCTGCGTTCACACACACAGTAAAAACTGTTTGTAACTGTGACATCCAGCGTCCTACAGATCATCATGAAGTTACCGTTGCTGATTAATCATATATCTTTGCCATAACTTGTTAATATGTTTCTATATGAGTGGACAGGAGGGTGGACGACCATACCAGCGTAACAAACACTTCATTTGACTTCTGTGACAGGTGGACAATATTCATTTATTATTTCAATTCTGACGTTGATAATGAAGTCATATTTTTCACCGGGTTGTCCACGTTTATATTTCCTGCATTAAAAACACAGTAAGAACATACAGGGTATATATAGTAAGTATCTCAGATGAGCGTTTTGTAGTCCATCTTCTGGACTTTGTAGTTTTACCACAGGTCACATCAATAACATTCGCCGTCGCATCATGATGTAGTCTAGTGTAAGAGCAGTCTGATTCTCTGAACACCGCGGTCGTCTTCTCCTAACTCCTCATGAATTCTCCTTCACATCTTTCCTTGACCTTGTGACGTTTTCTATCGAGGTCAAGGAAAAGTGGTTAGGAAAGGACTTAGGAGCTAATTTTTTTTACTATTCGACCGTACCCACATACTGCACTCAGCAGTGCTGCCATTTTTTATGAGTTGAAGTTTCATTCAACACACACCTAACTTAGTGTTGTAGGTGTGGCATATCAAGATGCTAATTAAACAGCATGACCCACCCTACTCTGCCTATGATTGGCTATTACTCGTTGCCTTCGTTAGAATATCAGGATAAGCCAATCAGAGGTGAAGTAGGGCGGGTCATGGACAATATTTAAGAGAAATAAACGTTTTGTGTTCACAGAAGAAGTTTCACCTCGGGAACTCGTGTAGTTCTTAGATAGAGATGAGAAATATTTATTTATTACCAACTGATAAAGATAATGTTGATGTTGTAGCTTGCTAGCATACTATATGAGCATTTTCAAGGTTAAAGTTCATTTTAAACATGGCAATAAGATTTGACTGAATGAGTAAACATGTCCCACTCACTCTAAACTGTATGAATACTGCTGACTCTGAAACACATTAATAAAACAAATACTTACAAACTGTTACAAAGTGTAGTAGTAGTTAAAACCTTGTTAGTATCAATGGTAGCAGCAGTAGTAGCACAGTATTTGTATGTGTTGATGCTCACTGATGTGTTGTTGTGTTGTAACAGAGAGCCTGAACACTGACATGGTGAAGGCTGAGAACCCCGAGGCTGTGGTGGCCACAGAACCACAAGGTGAGCACACAAGGTGGTGTTCTGTTTTCTGCTCACATCTCATGAACACAGTGTCCATGAATGAAGCACTGTCCTTGATTCCAAAGCAGAGCCTCATAATGTCAGAGATGCTCATTGCTCTGTACAGACAACTGGGGAAATCTGAAATAGCTGAACTTCAAGTGAACAAGGAGCACTGTGAGACATGTCCAGTGTTTTTTTTTACATGAATGGATGTCCCATTATATCTCATCTGAATGGAATACAGTAGTTATGTTTCCCTCTTATGGCACATAGCAGATTATTTGTCATAAATCAGAGAAACTTCATAGCACGACTGCCCAAACTTTTTGGCTCATAACGTAATGATGGGCCAAAAGCAAAGACCTGTTTGTATTGTTAAGATACAAAATGGTTCCCTCTAAATACAAGTGTCACTCTGCGTGCTGTGCTCAGATTATGAAAAATAATATAGAATTATTTGTCCATGAATGAAGCGCCGTCCTTTGCTTTGTCTTTCAGTCCAGCAGACTCTCCTGGAGCCGCCCAACGCTGAACCCCGCACTGAAGAGAATGCTGTGTAACACACTCACACACACACAAAGGTCCCCCACCGAACCCCCCTGCACACACACACACACACACACACACACTAGCACCCACACACACACAGCCATGCTACAGGATAGACTGTCTATTGTGTAACATGCACCTCTGTGCTGCAGAGGTTGGGATTTGTAGTCCATCTGTGTTCTCTGCTGTAAACACGGCTGACAGCGTATGGAACCTTGCCAAATGTTATGTTTGTATTGTAATTTATTGTCTACTGTTGAACACCACTAACAATGAAGTTTACAGTTCTCAGCATGCAGCCTGTGATTTGCCTGCAGTGAGCTGAGGCTTTAGTTGGAGTACTTTGAGCTCCAGACACACAGTGAAGTTGGAATATTGGGAAAAAAAAAGGAGCAGTTCATCGTACTATAAACTGCTGGGCATCTATGGGTGTGTGTCAAACTGCTTCAAGTTCACAGGGAGTCAGCTGTTCAGTGAACTGGATTTCAGGCAGGAGGTGACTGGTTGACCCTGGTCAGTGACTTGCAGCTTGATTCCAAAGCAGAGCCTGATAATGTCAGAGATGCTCAGTGCTCTGTGGAGAATTTTTAAATAGCTGAACTTCAAGTGAACAAGGAGCACCATGAAACATGCCCAGTGTTTTTTACATTTACGGATGTCCCATTATATCTCATCTGAATGGAATACAGCAGTTCTGCCCCCCCCCCCCCCAAAAAAAGGATACAACAGCATAAACAGCCATTTATAGGCTAATTGTAATTTACATTTGCTTTATAATTCAATTGGGCAGAATCTAGAATCTAGAATCTAGAAATCTAGAATTTAGAGAATCCATGACTTGGACTTCTGTATTTCACTCCACAGATGTGTAGAGAGTTACTGCAGAACATTTAACAATATTCCCAGACTTCCATTCAAAGGTCTGCAGCAGCTGAACTATTGTGATGAAAAGTGTAATCCTTTATTATCACAGCCGCCAGTTTATGGAACTTTAAACTAAGCATGTACTCATAGAACTGAAGTTCCATCATGTCATTATGATGTTGACAAACAATATCAATTTTTCTTATTCCTAAAAAATGTGATATTTTGATTTAATTTATTACTGCATTATCATTATGAGTCATATTTATGTCATATTTAGTGATTACTGTATGCTTTTCCTTTGATGAATAATCAGGGCTTATTGAAGTCTCCCAACAGGTTGAATTACATTTTGACACACTTTGTACATATATTGTCCTTTAATGGGCTCCACTGTTAGCTGGTGGAGTACTGTGGAGTAACTGGAGTTGCTGCAGGTAACTAACTGTTTATGTCATGTAACATCATTAGTTCCTACATGCTAATCCATCTACACCCTCCTCATGTTGTCTATCTTAATGTACAAAGTTGCCTTATTCAGATTTGGATCTTTTTGCAATGGTAAAAATAAGGCACCTAAACATTTCTGTCTACTTACAACCTGTGACTTTTTATAGTGTAAATAGCCTAATATTTAAAAAAAAAAAAACCCTGTTTTTTCAACTTTAATAACAACACCCAATGAAGGAAGCCTGAAGAAGCTTGGGTTTGTGTCAGTGAAGCATCAATCAGCTTCTGTGTACAGGGCTGACTGGTTGAAGAGTTGAAGAAGAAAAAGAGAAAGTTAAAGTTTGGTCCAGTTATGCTCAGAGTTCAGGTAGCACCAAACATGAAACTTTAAAATGGACTCACCGCGCTTGATGTAGCATAGAAGTGATAGAGTGCTGTTCAGGTCTTAACATGCACAGTGTGTATCTTCTCTTTTTGTGCTCATTTGAATTCTTCAGTGGTGAGCTGTTTGGAAAAAGAAAACCTCAGCACTTCCGGAGAAAGCAGGCTGTGACGAGGCTAATGGACAGGCAGAAAATGTGACTTTTGTTGAAGATACAATTGCTACGAGCTAATGTTGTTTGTATTATGTTTTATTGTGTAAGCTTTGAGGTGCCAGTATGTGCAGGAGAACGCTAAGTTTATCTTTATCCCATGGTGGCCATTTTGAATTGATATTGTGAAAAAAATTGCTGACATAATGCTTTTATACATATGCCAAACAGATTTGAGACAGCGCAGAGCAGGCAGATATCAGCCAACAACAGAAGAGCAGTTTTCATCCTGTGGAGTTTTTAATGTGTGTATCCTTAATGCCTAACAAACACGTTCAATGATCATCAAACATTAACAAAGCTGTTCAGACCTGATGGCACATTGTTACATTTCTTTGTGCATTACTGCCACCAACTGTCCATCTGTAGAATAGCATGAAACTATAGCAAGAATGTGGAACACATAAGCAGCATTCAGGGACACTGGCTCCACAGCAACACTGAAACTCCACAGAGTAGCCTTAACTGGATTACTGTCCAATAATTGGTATTAAATTGTACCAGATAAGAGAATATACAGTGTATATGATAATTTGATTATTATATTATTGGACTTAGAAGAAGTTTGTACTATAGAATTATAAAGTGGGTGTGACTGACAGGTTGTTTCATCCAACACAGTGAACCCTGTCACCTTTGGTAGACTTCAAAATGGCCACCAACACAGCGAGATTTACAGGAGTGGGAAAGTGTTTTTTGTGACAGATGTGTGAAGTCAGGGAGGAGTTTGAATGAGTCGGCACTGCCACAAAGACGATACTGGTTGTGATAATATGCATTTGAAAAAATTAGAAGTATGCTTTAGCCGTGTAGATGAAATTAGCTTCAGTAGTTAGCTTTAGGATGTTGTCAGGATGACAGCTTTTGGAAAGTTGTGATGGTTGTACATATTACTGTGAGCAGTTCTGTGTTTGTATTACTAGCAGTGCGCAAAAGCATAAATATGCTTCATATTAATCTATACTCTTAGGTGTGTATGTGCGTGTGTGTGTGTGTGTTTACACTCTTCACCTGCTCTTTTTACACTTTGTACCCGACTTGACTTTTCTTAATAACTTAGCTTAACTTTTTGTAGATAGTTACTGCTTCCTGGTAAGTGAGCTTGTTCTGTACGTTTTCCTAATGACTCAGCAGTCTTGTGTATTCCTGAATGAGACAGCTTTTATTTGGGAGACTCAGGCTGCACCTGAAATCATTCACTGTCTTCTGTCTGTTGTTGTATAGCACTGCTCAGAGTGAGACTTACTGAACCTTCTGTGGTGGACTTCAGTGATCTCATAGTCTAACATTAAACATAGTGATTATGCCACATTCACATCATGTATAATGGAAGGTAGCAACAAGAATGTACAATTATATGTTTGCAGTTGGTTGTGTGAGGGTGAAAATATACTGTGCATATAGCTCGGAGTTTCCTAGTCACAGTTATGACTTGGACCCATTGCGTGGTGTTAAACATGTGATTTCAGCTAATGCTTGGACCCTCACACGGCTCTTGAAATGCACATAGTTCATTTTTGTTGATGATTGGTTCGTTACCCCCCAAGCCATTTGATTCCTCTTCTACCGCCTTTACACTGCCAACCAGAAGCCTACATATTTTTTAAGAAGGTAGAAGAAGCAAACAACACACATGGATGTGGCATGATCAATGATTGGTAAACCTGGTAAACTACCATCATGCATTGTTGAAGACCTGAGTAGTGTCTGATAGGATAGTCTATGAAGGATTTTGGAATTTGGCTCTTGGGTTTGAACTCTCATCACATCCTTTCAGATACTGAGGGAGATGGTGTTGCATGAGCTATAAATGTTGGTGGCCTATACAATGAGTGTGTTACATATCTGACAGATGCAGTGCAGTCCTATATGAATTGCCCGACATGAGTTGCCTTGAAGAATCATACGCTTCTACCCACAATCCCTTTGTGTCACTCCTTCTCTAAAAGTCCCGAAACACTCAGTCACTAGTCAGTCTTCTTAGTACGACACTGTTATCAGAGGCTGGTTGTGCAAAGATACTGCCGTGCAGGCTCTTGTTAAGGGTAATTAAAAGTTAAGGTAGACAGTGTCAGTGTCGTCAGCAGTCTTCAGTCAGCAGGACATATGAAACTTTGAGTAGAAACCCTGTGCTTTCTGGAAAACTTTAACTCTCATGAACACTCATTTTGTAAGCAACATTTAGTGATGAGTCTGGCAACAGCAGATCTACATTACAATATAAAGGTAAGGTGTTCAAGGGGGTTTATCTCTTTTTGTTGTTCATGCCACATTTCTCATCAAGAGGCCAGAGAGACCCCCATGGCCAATGTCTCACAATCAAATTCCCAAATAATGAAAGTGGTATCACCTTCAAGAATATGGCATTAATCAAGCTCTACTGATTTTAGGGCTCTACTCTTTACGTAGAACAAATACTTGTAGACTTGCTGCTCCAAACTGTACTGTACGAGCCTATGAGTGTGCCAACTGCACATGCATGCAGATACCCAGTGTAGTATGAACAGAACTGTGTCTTTATAATTCACGAGACATCGTGGACTAGCTGTCAGTCTGACAGATCTTGTGCAACCAGACCTTGAGAACAGTTGCCAATGCTGAAACTTGGTCTTCTGATTGATAATAGAGACTGATGAACAAGTGTGTAGTCTTGGAGTCACGAGAAGAGAGAGACTGAAAGTAATTGAAAGTAAAGTCAAAAAGTCAAATCTGTTTTGGGGCGCTTTTACATTTTCTTAACATGCTTTTTGAATTGAATTAGTGTTTGAGTGTCCAGGGACTGCTGATGGTGATGGAGGAACAGACTGATCTGCTCACCTTGTAAGAATTGTGCATGGATAACCTCTCTGCCCTGTCAGCTGTAATTCAAATGGTGCTTCTCTCTTTGCCTTATACCCTGCACAGTCCCATAGGGACATGCCACAGTACTCATCTCCAACCCGCTAGCTGCACCTGAGTATGGAACACCCACAGCTTTCAGCTCCTTTGGGTGGTTATCTTGGAAAACAGGAGGGTGATTGGTCACAGCACCCAGAGGACTGAAAGGCATGCTCAGGCTGCTGAGAGCTGAACTTCACACGAATCAAACACAAAACAAACAAACCTTTCCGTTCATTGAATGTATCGAGTATCAAGCAAAAACCTTTGGCATGTAGCAAAAATACAAATTGACCAAAGATGTAGCATTGATTGAGATTGACTTTGTCTTTATGTATTGAGACTGAAATATCTGTTTGTAAGAAAAAGGCTGTGAGGGGAAAGGATTGAATCAGGCCTGATCTAAATGTTACGCAGACACTGTCTTCAGTGTTTCAAAGACAGAACTTGAATTTAAGTAAGACTTGATGGATTAGACGAAGAGTGAAGTGTGTGAGAATGTTTTTTTTAGGGCCATGAGAAAACAATACAGATGCACCTGATAGAATCGCGGCTCACACAGATGCCAATGTCTGAATGACTCTGCTCTACTATACTATACTAGAGTCCCATACTGCTGTTTGAAGCTGGTTAACAGACTGTACAGACGATACAATGGCGAGGGGAACATCGGTACAATCTAAAGCTGCTGCAGCCCTGCAACTAACAGCTCCTTTGTAAAGTTGGAGCTTGTTTTCTAAAATTGGAGCTTGTGTTGTTATATAAGATAATGCACAGTCGTGTGTGACATTGTGTACACCCCATGAGAATTGATAGATAGATAGATAGATAGATAGATAGATAGATAGATAGATAGATAGATAGATAGATAGATAGATAGATAGATAGATAGATAGATAGATAGATAGATAGATAGATAGATAGATTGACTGGTGGGGGTTCTCTCATAGTGCTTGAGGTATGACAGTCTATTGTGGTGATGGATCATACTTTAAGTTGGCAGGACATGTAGGAAGGTGTACACAGTGCCAGAGCCAGAAAGGTCCACAGGTGGTGTCACTAGATTAGGTGTAGGGCCATGCAGGTCTGGAAATTGGGGTGGAGTTTACAAAGTGTGCTTTCACACAGTACAGTCACTCACTGTGTGATACTGTCATTACACAAGTGCTGTTTAAAAGCTGCACCAGCATTGCAAAGAGAAATAATCATGACCATTTAAGATAAACGCTGGCTTCCAGGAGCACTCCACACTGTAACAACAGAACACGGCATCATGTATTAGAGATACAGTTCATTGAAATGTAACCCATGGTGCCTTCACTGCCCCATCGAGTGACAAGTAAACATTATAGTAAGCATTTGAACTTTTTTCTACAGTTTGTCGTCATGCTAAATTCAAAATGCTTCCACACGTTCTTCAGATAGTTCTGTGTCATGATTTTTCATTCAGCACCGCTGAAGAAGCAGTGGTCAGATGACACATAAAAACTAGCATGTTTCTGTTCTGCTCCACCAGTTTAGTATTGCACTTCATTAAGTTGGAGGACAATGTCAGAGTCAGAATACATAAAAAATGTTGATTTCCCATGCAAAACCTGCAACTCCATAGAGTCGATATATAAAAGCAGTGGTGTGCTCTTTAAGCCTTTCTGCAGCAGGCCTCAATCTTAAGAATTGTTACTGTAGCAATGCAACCATTAGCTCACTTTGTCCTTCCCTGTCCTCCAAACTGTGCACCGTGTCTGCACCGTGTTCTATGACAGCTGTCCTGTACAGTGAGGACAGGCACATGACTGTCACTGTGTCATGCAAAGCCAGCCAAAATCTTGAATGCTCACTTTTTTGATGATGAAGTCAGAGCTCAAAAGCCCTTTATGATTTCATATTTGAGGGCTGGCTTTGTGAGGCTACCTGTCACATACAACACATGCACACCTCTCCAATATACTGTTCTCATACATATACACACTTTGATGCATGCTTTTCTCTACATACTGTAAACTCAGTTACTTGTAGCTTACGAGTATTAAACTCTGTGTCTTTCTGACAACTGAATGTTGGACAGTCTTCACTGCTTGAAGTGTAATAGTGAACTCTTCTTTCTCTCTTATTCCACTATGATAACTCTCTGGCAATATGTTACAGGTACTTGTTACTAATATGAAACAATAAAAAAACATTTTAAAAGACAAGAACCAGACTGGAATTTTGATTTTTTTTATTTTTAAAATGGAATGTCAGAAGTGATTATGGCTCATTAGGGGGTTAAAGGTTTCTCACATAATTAGACACAGACATAAATAAAGACGATTCACATGATCTCCTGTCACAGTGGGATTTAAAAGTGATGTTCCATTAGAATAAAGGGAATGTCATTACACTGTAAAAATACAATGATAAGATATCATAAGCCTCAACTGATCCAGACTGACATGACGTCTACAGAGGATTGGTTTGTTTAATTAATCTCAGATGAAGTATTATAAATAACTAAATAAAGGCAACATGATCATGTGATCTCACATTATTGGCTGAGTGCTGATCATGTGATGTTATAGACAGTATTTTCAGTGCAGTAGTTACTTTAAAGCTGAGAGACCTGAATCCTAAAACACATTCAAGAAGACTAATGATTAGATTGATTGTATACACAGTGCAGCCAAATCTAGTATTTCTTTTCTATGTCACTCAGTTATGTTTGGCTATTTTTGAAGTAAACTTTTGATTTCATCATTTTGTGATGATTGTAATAAAAAACAAATATACCTTCATCATTTTTCTCAATATTTTCCATGCACTCTTCTAAAATCGTATTAACACTGTTGATGTCTGAACTGAAAATAACTTTTGTGACTGAATGTGGTTCACTTATTATATTTTTATATATTAACACATTTTTAGATTTGTGTGTGTTGACTTTAATCAAATATATTTTGTCAACAGGTTCCACATAATTGTATTAAGTTATTTAAAATCAAAAATGTTATGTTAAGGGATAAAATTACATAACGTATTTAATTTTAAATAACTTATTTAAATATGTGGAACCTGTTGACAAAATTAATTTAATCAAAGTCAACACTTCATTTTTCTTTTGAGTGTGGTAACACAAAAGAGCATCACCCACATGGAGTGCTAAAACACCACAGTCATTATATTAATAAGTATAGTTTATCACACACAGTATTAGTATATATGTTGGCCAATAAGAATCCGGTTATTAAAAAACTGTGACCAAGATATGTGCTGAAAACTTCCACCTGTCACTGCTCAAACTGTGTAACTTTTAATATCTTCACAGACCTTTGACATTTCAACCAAACAATTTCTTGTTACTGATCAGAAACGGTTATTTGATTATCAATAAACATATACAGTATCTGCCTGGCAGTCAAAGAGGGAGGACGTCACAGTCCATCATAAACATGTCCGAATGTGTGCACATGGTTTTTAAACTTGCTCCTTTCAATCAATGAATCCACACACACCATCAGAAAGACTAGAGCTACACACACAACAAAAACACTGATAAGAAATTCAAGTGGTTTTACTACAGTAAAAACAAAGTGGTCAGCAACGACACACACACACACAGAGGAACAGTGACAGAGTGTGTGTGTTTGCGTGATGAAATGGAACAGGTTCATGATGGACTCTGAAGGTTTCTAATCTGATGCAGAAGATAAAGTGAGAGAGAGAGAGTGTGTGTGAGAGATGCAGTTGTTTTATTTCAACACTTCAGGTTACTGCAGTCATCTGTAACATGTCACTGGCAGCCTTCTGCAGTCACACCAATAAGAGCCCTGAGACACATGGGAGCAATTCTTCATAGAAAAATAAAAACACTAAATAAAACTGGAGGAAGTTGATGAAGTGACATGTGATGATCATGTCGGGTGAACTGGCCTTTCTCAATGTTTAAATAATATAAATAAGAACAGGTTGGGTTAGTTCACAGACAGATACTTTGTAATACTTTCTCTAAATACTTTCAGATCGCTTTCATTTGCTAAAATTTAGGAACGTTAATATAAAACTGTAAACTGTTATCCTCACTATGTGGAGTAACTGCATGCATTTAACTGTGTGTGAGTGTGCACGTGTGTGTGTGTGTGTGTGTGTGTGTGTGTGTGTGAGTGTGTGAGTGGCAGATAGTGATGTGTAAGGGTGTTTCTCGTGTGTGTGTGTCAGACAGCAGTGTGCAGTGGAGTCCCTGTGGTGTGTGTGGGGGAGTGGGAGTGTTCAGATGAGGAGGACAGGGAGTGGGAGGAGGCCTCTCTCTGCAGCTCCTCCACCCTCCTCTGGAGCTCTGCTCTGAGGATCAGCAGCTCCTTCAGGGTCTGGTGCACCGGCACCTGAAATACATCATCGCAGCGTCAGTAACACTCTGCATAAGTCATTCCAGGCAAAGTCCAGACACACACTCAAGACACACTCAAGGCACACTCAAGGCACACTCCAGGCACACTCCAGGCACACTCCAGGCACACTCCAGGCAAACCCCACACAAACCATGGAGGTTTAAACTGACTGTGTCTCCATAACTCTATAATTTCATAAGATTTTCAGAAGAAAGTGTAATAATAAAGAAAGAAAGGTTTGTTGTGACTAAAGCTGGAAATTGAAAAGAAAAAGGCATCATGTTATGACCATTCAGTTTACAGTGAGGGGAATTAGGCAATTCATTAAATAAGAAAGAAAATGAATTGATTAGTCTTTTTTGTCACTCCTCTGCAGATTAATAATATTTGTATTTTGTGTGTGTACTTTGTAGTCCTGCCTGCATTAAGTTTTATGTTTCATGTAGCACAGTGGTCCTTTGTGAACACTGTTTCACTGTGTACTGTGTATATGGTTGAAATGATAATATTGATAATTGACTTGAGAAGCCACAGAGGTGGGGTACCTGTGGTCTCATGCGTGGGTTCCAGCGGGCGTAGTAACTGCTCCACAGCTCCAGATGTCTGGAGGAGACCAGTGGATACAGAACATGGTGCTCGTAGTCCACGTAGAAGGGATTGGTGAAGTCTTCAGGTTGGCTGGAAGAGGACAACAATGAACTGTCAGAGAATCAACACTCACTCGTCCTGATGTGGTTCAATATATCTCACCTGTTAATGTAGGACCACAGGGACAGCGTCTTGATCTGCACCTCCTACACACGACACAGGAAGAGTTTCATGTGACTTGACTACCTTAACTACTTGACTACCTTAAACAGAAAGAATGGTACAAACCTTGGCTGACCTCTCCTGCTCACTGTTATACAGGAATGTACCAAAGAGACAGCTGTAGAGGTGGTCCAGCACTGTGATGAGGAACAGCTCATTGAACTCAAAGGCTGCTGGGAACTGCAGGAACAGAAGTGATCATCAGTAAAGAATAATAATAATAATAATACATTTTATTTAAAAGTGCTTTTCAAGGTACTCAAAGACACTTTACATAAAAAGAACATCAAATCAGCAAAACAATATGAAATAGTACACTAAAACACCATAGACTGAGCTAAACATTAAAAGCTATTTTAAAAAGGTGTGTTTTTGTCAGAGATTTGAAGGTGGGCAAGTCATGATGGTAGCATTGGCTTCATGATTGGCTGAGTGTACAAAATGGATTTAGATATATTGTGTCACGGTGATACTCCTCATGATCAAGTCTGACCTGTCGAGTCATCTGCCAAACACAGTCGATGAACTGGATGAAGAGAGGTGAGCGCTCTGAGTTAGCGTGGTTCTCATCACCATGGCCCACACGCTACAACACAGAAAACAAAGCAGGGCTTTTCTATGTGTGTAAAAATGATGATATACAGACAACTCAACACATAGAAAAGTGGCTGTAGTATGTCATACAGACTGCACATGCAGCGAATGTGTAGCATCAGACATTAGACTTACAATTTTGGTTCCAATTATTGTGTATTTGTGAGACGCAGAGAAGGTGAACAGATGGTGTGCAAGTGCTTTGCAGGTGACACTGTCTGTGATTTATTCAAATTTCAAGGCCAGCATGGCTACCACAGCATTCTACACCAACATGCACTTTGAGTTTAGTGGGACCATCATTTGTTTTTTAACAGGACAATGACCCCAAACACACCTCCAGGCTGTGTAAGGCTACTCGACCAAGAAGGAGAGTGATGGAGTGCAGCATCAGATGATGGCATGTTGAACCACCATGTTTCTACAGTAGCCCAGAACAGGCAATCTATACACTAGTTCTAGATAGGAACTCACAGCCACTGTAATTTCTTCTTCACACTCAGAATACAAGAGTAAGTGGAGGGGGTTGTAATGCAACTAAATCCTACACGCTGGTCCTAAATGAGGAAATGAGGGAAAAAACCTGGGCTGTTTCCAGGGACACACATTTTCTGATTCAATGCTGAATCCATAACTGTGTTTATTTGTATTTGCAATCTTCTGTGTACTGTGATACAGTACAGACTGTACTGACTGGTAAGTGTGCTTGTTAAAAGTTGGTTTTGAGCATTCAAGCAAAGAGAACTTGTTTCCTTACGGCAGCAAACTTATGTCCAAAACTGATCCACTCCTTCTCCACCAGAACCTGCAAATGAAAACACACATACAGAGTGTGTTATTCGTTGTACAGATCAAGACTACAGTATGTAGCTGACACTGTGATGTAGTGTGTGACCTGGAATCCTCTGAGAGTGCGGTAGTGACTGTCCAGCATCAACATGGCCAGAGAGGTGAGCTGAGCAGTTCTGTCCCAGCCGTCACTGCAGTGAACCACCACTGACGTCTTCCCAGATTCCAGCTTATCGGCTATCTTTGCTGCTCCTGCTAATAATAGCTACACACACACATACACACACACGATCAACACAAGTCTGTGTTGCCACTATAATATATAGATGATAGACACCTTCTGCAGCTAATAGTTTAATAATTATTCTTCATATTTTGAAGTGATAACTGCAATTTATTCTATATTGTGCGTTATACTGTGTGTGTGTGTATGTGTGTGTATTTGTACGTGTGTGATTTACCCGTATGTACTCCAGCCAGTGTGTCTGGTCAATAGCAGAGTGCCAGTGGGCTTCATCTATTGTAGGATAAACCACATCCTTCATCTTCCTCAGAGACTCCCTCATCACGTGGATGTTGGGGATTTCCAGGAAGTTCAGCTCCACGTTTGGGTAGAAACTCTCACTTTCATACCCGCCATCCTTTGCCTGGATGTGTTGGAGGTATCAGAGTGCAAAACAATGGAACAACATCTGTCAACGTGTAATATGAAGGTGAGAGAGAGAAGCATGTTGCTGTCGTACCTTGTTGGTGACAGCGACACTGCTCTGCCGGGCATCAAAAATGGTGAGCTTGTGGGACTGGGCGTTGGCATCCATGATGATCTGGAGGAAGCGTTCATCCTCTTTACAGCGACGGTCTGAAGGTCCGACTAATGGCTGGCTGCAACGTACGATGGTGGCCTGAGACTCTGGGTGAATCCAGGACAAGACCTGCAGGAAGAATATGACCAGTTCAGGACCAGGAAGACAGCGAGAGGACACGTCACTGAGCCACACTGATGCACTTGGACACACAACACACTGTTGTTTGCTTTGACTCAATCCCACATACACTGTCCTGCCCAAATCCAACCTTAAAATAGTCCAAAACAAATGCACTATTTCCTGAAACTAAAGGTTTGTGTAGTGTTTTTAAAAATGTGTCTTCAGTTGCACTTCATGGGTTTGGAGCTAAGAGACACAGACAGGAAGTCAGTGTTGACAGGTCATATAGAGCATCAGTATTAAACTAAGACTGTTTTATCTAGTACATTTAAAAAGCCATAAGAATATCATGGTTGCTGACAGATGATCTCTCACGGTCACGTGGTTCTCGGACTGACCGGTATGCGGTGCTTGGCTCTAAACACAGCCACTCGTTTGATATCTTCATCTGTGATGTTGGTGGGGATGACTAGGATGGAGGGATAGGTGTCACACAGCTCATAGGAGCTGTTTATCTTATTGATGGTCCAGCTTTCATTAGGGAGACCCTGAAACACAAGCAAGCAAAGAGAAGAAAGCATTGGAAGATTCTTCTTTTCTAAATCCGGTTGATCTTGTGTTAGTGTTACACTTACCTGCCGTCTGTACTCTGCAGTCGGGTCATACACCTTCCAGCCATCCACAGGAAACTGCTCCTTGTACAGGAAGGCAAACAGAGGCTGCCAGAGGACGACAGGACAAATGTTAGCGTTCAGTCATTATCTAGCTGAAACATGATGTGTGTGTGAAGAATTTTATATTTACACTGCTGATATCATTTAAACATTCTGTGTATAGCCTTTTCATCCAATGACCTGTTTCATCATCAAATCATTTATTGACCATTTATTTCAAATAATTGATCAATTGTGCAACTATACACTGCGAAATTCAATAGAAACAGCCTGTGTTGTCATTGTAACATTTCATGTTTCATGAGTTCATACTCATAGGGCCACTGGTCACAACAAGAAATGTATACAGCACAACATGTATGAACACATCTAAGTGAGACTGACCAGGCTGTGAGACAGGGGGAAGGCATGCTTGGCCAGCACCTCCACCACGTCCGGATGGTTTTCCTCTGTTTTATAAGCAAACCTGGGACTCCTCATGTCCTGATGCAGGGACAACATTTGAAGAAATGTCAACAGAAAGTGCAGACTCATCACAGGTACAGCTGAAATCATTCAATAAATTTCTCAAGAGTTTCTTAGTGTTATTTTATTGTAAACTGAGTCTGAGTAGTAAACTGAGTAAACTGATCTTTGTTTATGACTTCAGACGAGGTGAAAATATTTTTAAGAGGCTGAAGTGCCATTACTCTGTGTTAGCTATGCAACCCACTGGTTAGTGAATGACATATTGTTCATAGCTACAACCTAGGTTAAGTCAACTGCATAACTAATGTTAGTCATGGAAAGACACAATGTATGTCTGCAGCTTGTGTTTGGAGTGCAGCGAGAGTGCTGGAAGCAAACATGAATGCCAGTTTAGAACATGGGTTAGTGTTGCACTTCAGCCTCTTGTGGATAAATCAGTATCACAAAAATGATCATGGCCAAACTGTTTTTTCAACTGGTCACACTTTTGTTCCTGTTGGAAAGTAAAGTTTGAGTGTGTGTGTGTGTTGTGTGTGCGTGTGTGTGCGTGTGTGTGTGTGTATGTGTATGGGGGGCATTTTATGCCAGCACACTATACTAAAAACGCGTGTACAGCGCCTATGCGATGACATCAAACCTCTAACGTGCGTGTAAATTCCATTCACTTTCAATGGACAGACGGGCGTCACGAAGGCGTCACACAGACGCTGCACACGCGTTGTTGTGAATACGCCTACATGACGGGTGAACTACGCCTCAAATACGTGACATGAAGACCACGCATGACTGTTAAGTACAATTCTGCATGAGCGTACAGACACACACTGTGTAGTGTTTGTGGAAATCAAATAGCGAGGGGTCATTCGTGCCGTGCCACGTGCAGAGCCTGTGCGCACGCTCATCTCAATGTGTGCACGCGTGTGACGCGTGTGCAGCGTCTGTGTGACGCCTTCGTGACGCCCGTCTGTCCATTGAAAGTGAATGGAATTTACATGCGCACGTTAGAGGTTTGATGTCATCACATAGGCGCTGTACACGCGTTTTTAGTATAGTGTGCTGGCATAAAATGCCCCCCATAGTGTGTGCGTGTGTGTGTGTGCGTGTGCGTGTGTGTGCGTGTGTGTTGAGTACCTTGCAGACCAGTTCCAGTCCTTTGGTGTTCTCTCCCTGGTTGGGAACACTGATGGTCTCGAGTCTGCTGATGACTCCCAGGTTCACATCAAGAATGAACGGAGACTCCTAGAAGCACACAGAGGAACATGAACATGAACACACACACACAGTAAAGAGGACGGTGAATTAAAGAATGGTGAATGAGATGTGACGTACCCTTTCCACACTGGTGAAGTACAGCTTATAGTCTGTGATGGTCAGGGTTCCATTAACCAGACCGCTGAATGGACAGATATACATCACATCCTTGACTGCATGTCACACACACACACACACACACACACACACACACACACGCACACTGATTAATTTGCAGATAAGTCAATTCAGCCTGATGTTTTAAATAAAATATCAAGTATAAGAAATCATACACACAATGAATACTGACTCATTTACCTGTAGTCTGCATCGTCTCTCCTGGAAGCAGGGGAACCTGGTTCTGAAACATTCTGACCTGTGCCCCGTATCTCAGAGCTGGAAGGTTCTGTACGGAACACAGAGCAGTGAGTGGGACCACAACAGCCAGCTCCACCTGCACCACTGACATTTATGAGGATCTATTGGCAGAAATTTAATATAATCTTCATAACTATGTTTGATTGGTGTCTAATCACCTGTTCTGTTTGTTACCTTAGAATGAGCCTTTAATGTCTATAGAGGAAGCAGGTCCACCATGTCATTATTATTATTGTTGCTGTGCATCTCATACTCTCTATCCTCCCCCTCCCCTCTCCCCCTCATGAATGATCAGATGATCGGCGGTTCGATCCCCGAATCCCTTCAGTCTGCATGTTGAAGTGTCCTTGGGATACTGAACCCCAAATTGCTCCTGAAGGCTGTGCAATCAGTGTGTGAATGGTTAGCTCCTAAAACTGATGAGCACTGATGAGTTGGCACCTTGCATGGCAGCCAATGCCATCAGTGTATGAATGTGTGAATGGGTGAATGAGATATGTAGTGTAAAAGAGCTTTGAGTGGTCGGAAGACTAGAAAGGAGATATATAAGTACAGTCCATTTAGCATTTAACATATTTCCTGGTTTGTAGACTAATTAACACATGTTAATGCATGTTAATGCATGTTACTAACTAAACTTCTTCCCTGGAGTTTCTGTGCTCTCTCGTCCAGCAGGTTCTCGTGGATCGTGGCTGCTGCTGTGGTCCTGCATGACGTCCACTACATATATTATTACTGTCATTATTGCTACCATATCTCCATTACAGTTTATGGTTAGTTAATGATTTGCTGCTGCTGTGCATCTGTGTCTCTCTATCTCTATCACAGGTTCCACTGCTACTGTAATCATTTTATCATTCATTGTAATTCATTGTCATTTTATCATTCATTGTAATTGTACAAAATGTTTGTGTTGATTGTTCTGTACACGTGACATCTATTGCACGTCTGTCCGTCCTGGGAGAGGGATCCCTCCTCTGTGGCTCTTCCTGAGGTTTCTTCCACCTTTTTTCCCGGTTATAAGTGGGTTGTGGGCAAGTTTTTCCTCACTGGAACCGAGGGTCTAAGGACAGAGGGTGTCACTCCCTGTACAGATTGTAAAGCCCTCAGAGGCAAAATGTGTTTTGTGACTTTGGGCTATACAAATAAAATTTGATTTGATTTGACTCCTGTGTACTTTCTCTGCACTGACTGAACTGAGTCTGACAACAGTTGCAATCGGCATCTTGACCACTAGATGCCACTAAATCCTACTAATGCTGTAACTTTAATGAACAGAACTGGTCAGTTTTGGTAGCAGGTCAGTCCAAAAAAGGCATAAAATAGTGCTGCTCAACCTCCCTGTTAATACAGGTGTGTCAGCAAGCAGGAGCACAAACAGTAGTGAAAATGTTTGAAAGGCTAAACAGTAGAATATTCTGTTAGATTCAAAATGATTACATCTATCTTTATTCAATAGATTTGGACTTTTGGACTTTACAACACTGACGTGAATCATGTGAGACTGAATCAATCTTCCAGCTACCACTGGATCTAATTCTACAAACAGAATAAACAGACATGCAAAATAAACTGTGCAACATTTCATTGTTGACTGAGAATTGAAATATCAATTTCATGAATGAAACTTTCAGCTACTTGGTACAGCCCTAATGTCCAGTGCATAAACAACTAAATAAGAGGATTCATACATGTATGGTGATCAGTGATTTAGTATTTCACTCATTTAGTATTGTGAAAGAAAACGTTTAGTACAAATGGATCAAACAGAGACTTTTAGTGCTTTAGTATAAGTCAATCTTTCATTAGACCCTCCATGTCTGGTGAACACACATCAAAACTCTAAAACTAGATAAGGTGGTATTTTAATGGGACTGAAGGAGGCGCAGGCAGCAGGAGAGGAGCAGCAGAATGAGGCAGAGTGAGGATGAGGAGGTAAACAGGAGAAAGGTCAGACTGACAGACAAAGACTTGCCGAAGCATTGGAAGGATGCTCAGAATCACTTTCTCCATGGTAACAAAGCCCTTCATCCTGTGAATCTTGCTGCAGGGAAGAGCCGCATGGAGAAAGTGAGAAAAGAGAAAAGAAGAGAGAGAAAGAGACATTATACAGTAAACAGACATCATTGTGTTATTACTGTGTCACTCCTCACTGTGCTGTGCCAACACTGTCATTTCCTGAGAACTTGTTGGGACGACGTTGCACCAGAGAAAGATTTAAGTTATCACCCCACTTGTGAGCTCTGCCATGATTTTCACACTGTAAGCACTGTTGTTATTTATGTGTTAATAGTGCTGATTTCATACTCATATGACCATGTTAATAAAGTCTCAGTGAAGGTGGGACAGAGAGAGTGTTGAGGCCTTAGGAAAGGAAGCATGCTGAGCTGCAGAGGATCTGTTCAGTCTACTGTGGGTCTGACTGAGTAAGTACAGGTTTGTGTAGGAAGCACATTTCATCTCTGCCATCTGACATCACTCTCAAGTCTAACCTATCATATCACTTTGATATGCCTCAATCACACAATGACATCCTGTTTACTGCACATACCCGTGCACATTCTACAACAGTCAGAGCTAAAAACACTGCGACAGGTCAGGACACACGCACAAGCTACAACTCTTACCCTGGGATTCAGCCTCTTGGACACCTGGAGGTTAACAACAACACACACACACACACACACACACACACAGTTCACAAAATGGAAACAACATGTTTACTGTCTGATATCAAACTTAAGGCTACTTTTGCATCATTCTTTCTTGGAAAAATCTTCAGATTCACGTCACATTCACAGTATCTGGTGACAGACACACAAGAGCTCAGCAATACAAACATCTAAGCAACACAACAACTGAAACCTCCTGCATAATGAGAAGAGAGCTGCCCAACAGCTCAGCAAATAGATTTGTGAATGATTTTCAAGCACAAGCAGCAGCAAAGCGCTTCACAGAACACGTCAGCTCTGCACAGAAGAGCTGAAATCTCACTTGACATTAGTAAAAATCTAGTAACAGACTGTCTTCCTGTTGCTGGATAATGCACACATGTTCAGGTCATCAGTGTCAGTGTTTCTGGAAAAAAAGACACTTCTGATGACTTGTTTTAAAGTTGTGAACACCTTCATCTCCATCAAATTAGACTGGCTGGAGGCACAAATCTCTGAACTCCAAAAGAAGAAATAAAATGAAACTCTGAATGGAGGAAGACTACTAAGTGAGAATATGTGCTTTCTTCTTCGTCTTTCTATTAATGTAAACTTCCTGCTAAAATCATTATACTCCACACATATGCCGTTTTTTGTTATATTTTTTAATTCTCACAAATTATTTTGGTGAAAATTGTCAATTATTATGACAAAAGTTGGCGGGTCCCTTGCAGTGCCTCTGCGGACCCCCTAGGGGTCACGGACCCCTGGTTGAAGACCCCTGCTACAAAGGGTAGCTGTGATGGAATCTAATTCTACAAATATTATAATACTAATAACAATATTAGTGCAGTCTGCAATCTGCAACTGTACACAAACTGGACTTTTGACTCAATCTTACACAGCTACCACTGGATCTAATTCTACAAACAGAATAAACAGACATGCAAAATAAACTGTGCAACATTTCATTGTTGACTGAGAATTGAAATATCAATTTCATGAATGAAGCTTTCAGCTACTTGGTACAGCCCTAATGTCCAGTGCATAAACAGTGATTGCAGTGCAGTGATTTAGTATTTCACTCATTTAGTATTGTGAAAGAAAACGTTTAGTACAAATGGATCAAACAGAGACTTTTAGTGCTTTAGTATAAGTCAATCTTTCATTAGACCTGCACTCTCCAGAACTGAGAGGCTGAAAACTTTCCTGCCATTTTTGAATGAAGAATTACTTCTACAATGAAAACACAAGGTCATTATTTTTCTGCTAATTGATAAGTCGACTAATTGTTTCAGCGCTGATGCAGATATGTTCTCTGTCAGTGTTCCATTCGATGAAACAAGCGTGTGCACTGCTGTTGAACACAGTTGTGGCTGTAAAGAGCAACACACACACACACACACACACACACACACACACACACACACACACACGCACGCACACACACACACACCTGACACACAAAGCTCTGCCCAAACACACATGTGCATACATGTTGCCTTTTGTGTCTGCCTTACCATAAAATCTGCTCTTCTCCCAGCCTATCAGTAACAAAACACAAACTGATGAGAAATACTGTCCGCAGTGTGTGCGTGTGTGTGTGTGTGTGTGTGTGTGTGTGTGTGTGTGTGTGTGTGTGTGTGCGTGTGTGTATGCGTGTGTGTGTATGAGTTAGCTACCTTGTTGTCCCTGTTCACGATGTCAGGTGGGACTGATCCTGAGATCTGACTGGAGATGGTGGCCGCTATCAGCTGTTTACACCACTCTACATGAGAACCTGTTGGACTGAACAGACAGAGACAAGAAAAAGCTGACATGTATTCTAGAGTGCAACCGATGTATCAGTCGGCCAAAAATCTGAGATATTATGGGACAATAAAATATACAATGCTAACAATGAAAACTAACTTTGGACCTTCTTCTCGATATGAACAGATCTAACAGCAGCCAGTCAGATCCACCTCCTACTGTAAATCATAGTTTGTGAAATGTCAGTGGTGAAGAAAGTCAATGTTAAAGTGGAAAAAAGTAGATGCAAGGTGCCTGAAGGTGACCTCAGGGAGATGAAACACACTTATGATCTACATAAGCCATAAGTCACTATCTACATAGAAAGGACAAAATAGGTAACATAGCATTAAGAACAGATGGAGACAGTCGACACAATGTGCTGTCAATCAGCAGCAAACAAGACATGACACAACCAATGTTTTCCATCAGCTGAAAAGATTCTACCTGGCAACAACACTGTTCTGTTAAGTACTATTAAGTTACAAGATAAAGCTTTACATTAAAAGGTAATTTATTATTTTCTTATGAAATATATTCCAAAGCAAGCCGTGTGGGCACTATTCAAATGTTTACATCATGTTATTCTACTTTATGTTAATAAGCTGTATTGAAAGTTTGAACTAATGAACCCTGTTTGAATAAACACACACCTTCACAGGATGGAAACAGTGTGTGGATGGACCCTGGGTGTCATCCTCTAAATGTTATCATTCATATTTCAGTTGATATTAAGCTTACATAGTGCATATCCCTGAACAAATCTTAATTTCATCTTCTAACGAAACTACATTAGCCCCGGAACCCTCCCCGGTTGACCCTCCCCAGGTTAACCCTCTCCGGGCTGACCCTCCCCAGGTTAACCCTCCCCGGGTTGATCCAGGTCCTGGGCTCGGTTGGGAGCTGATGAGCTTCCAGATGTTGGTTAGCTGTAGGCTTCTACGTTCACAGAGAGTGCAGCTATGGCTGACATGTTGGCGGGCAGTGACACAGTTACTGCATCAGTAAACATGTAAACATGTTAGCCGTAGCAACTCTAACATACACACACTGTGTGTATACAGTACTGTTTTACTGAGCTAACACTAGCTGTTAGCCGTCTTCTTCTTATATACAGTGATTTAAACACGCTTGTAGCTCATTCGCCATTAGCTGCTGTATCGTAGGTCTAGTCCAATTAAAAAGCAGACATTATATAACAGTCTCTGTTAGTGGACAATCATTTGAACCAGTTCAAAACGACGTTTTGGTGAAAGCAGCTCTGCTTCGTGTGTTGTGTGTTGTAAGGAAATGTTCCCCTTCAGGAAATATATATTGTGTAATTATTTATGGTAAATGACATATCGCGGAAAAAGTCAGCCGTAAACTGACTTCTTCTATTCTTGACTCACCTATCCACGGTTTCAGCGGCGGCTGGTCCGCAGGTCGGCGAGCCCCACGGCTTTCTGTTCGGGCCTGATCCATCCGCATCCCCGGCAGCTCCAGCCTGTTTCTCCATCTGCCAGAGAACTGTTTACTTCAGGGTCACTGGGGTCGGACGGATTGTTTCCTCTGATATGAAGTTAAACCTTTGTTCAAATGCAATGTCCGCCCTTTGTTCCGTCTGTAAAAGGAGTTCGGAAGCTGTGTACCGGACTCTGTGGTTTCCTGTCATCTGGGTGTCTGTGCTTCCTCCTCACGGCTCTCTCTCGCTCGCATCTCCTCCTCGCTCTGTAGCTCCGCCTGTTTACAACGAGGATGAGAGGACGGAGGGCACAGTTGTCAGTGAACGCCTCATTCGTGTTAGTGCACTTGAGAGTGATATACCGTGTCATAACGCGTCATAACATGGATAGAAATATTTTACGTCAGATGTGATAAGGTTTGAGCGATTTGTCCTTTTGACTCACCTGGTAAGGAGGCATCATCAACAAGATGAAGGGCCCTCCAACAAAGTGGAATGGGCCCTTCTGAGTGAGGCAGAATGCCTTTGCTGAAATATTCCTGTGTTCAAATGAAAATTGTACCATTTGCTTTATGTGCCCTGAAAAAGGCAAACCAACCTGTCATTTATTTTTTTGGTAAAACTGTCAGTTACAGTCTGTGAAAAAATGATGATGGTACTTATTCTACACCAACTATAAAAACTATTCACTTAAATTAATAATTTCTTATTTTCTTTCATCCATCCATCTTCTATAACCTCTTCTCCTCATCAGGATGGTCAGGGTGGGCTGGAGCCTATTCAAGATGTCTTTATCGTCGCTGAACAAGTTCAGTGAAACTGACATTGCAGCTCTCGTGTGCAAAGAAAAATAACAGCTAAAATACAATAAAATACAATAAAATACTTTAAAATACAATATCCCAGCTGACTTTGGGTGAGAAGCGGGGTACACCCAGGACAAGTCGCCAGCTCATCACAAATATACATATATTTTATTCAGACATAAATATACAGTATGTATGTGAAAAAACAATATATACAGTGCCTAACAAATTTATTAGACCACCACCCAATGTAAAGTTTATGCCACAGCTTTCCTAAATGAACAGCATTGGTAATTACCAAAATAATTTTTGATGTTTCTGTAATGGTTAATACAGCAGTATGTAGAAGCTCTTTTAATGCTAAAATATAATTATTATTGTTATCCATGAATTTTTACAAATTCACTGTTTTCCAAAAACAGTGAAAAAATAGTAAAGCACATCATTATTTCTCGATAAAGATGTTTAATTCCAGTTATTTACTTGCATTCCTGAACAGAAGAATTAGTTTTAGTGGTTGAATGTTATGCTTGATTCATTTCTGACCTCTCAGAGAAGTCCAGTGAGTCGGCTCAAATTTGGGTATAAAAAGGTGAATTCAGTTTGAAATTCCTCATTCCTGTTTAAAACGGTAAAATGTGGAGAGCTCACTGAAAAAAGAAAGAGTCTGCATTAAAGCACTTCACTTCTTGATGCTGGATGGAAACTCGGGTTTCCCCTGAAAGTCAAACTCAGATCATTAGTTGGAGAGCCCTTAGTTGTTTTGGATTTTTTGGCAGTCAGTGTGCAGGTCCACAGAAGTTCTCCGTAAAGCTCCGTAAAGATGCAGACCTGGACCCAGGATGAGTCTGAATAAGACAGAGAGGCCTTGCTTGGTCAGGCTCTCAGGCAAATTTACAGAAACTTAATAAAATATAGTCTCTGGCTTTTGTTTAAAATCTACTGTCGACAAACATTTGTCAGTAGTTAGTGTAGTGTGCTCGTTGTTCAGTAAAGGTCCCATGCAAATAAATGTCAAAAAAGGGAACTCTACTGAAAAATATCTTCATCTGGGATAAAGAAATCAGTCCTCAAGTTGCTTTCAAAGAGACAAATGAGTTGGATAAGAATGAACAGGAATATTTTAGCCTGATAACAGCATGCTGACTTGAATTAAACTACATTTTGAGAACAGGCTTCAGGGCCGTTATAGATCGGGGCTTTCCATGAATATAAGATGACTGACACTTACAGGTTGCCTGCAGGATTTTAGTTGTTAACAAGCAAAGTTTTGTTCATCTCATTTACATTTCTCACCAAATATGCATCATGTATCTTTGGTCCTGGTATCACATGTTAACCTTGGAAAGCAAGATGAATAAAATGAATGAAAGACAATCTCAAATAAATAAATAAACAACACATGCAAAGAGCTAGTCAGAAATCCTTAAATTAATTTAATCAGTAATATTTACATAACAGGAACCATCAAACAAACTGTGGAGGATATAACATGATTAAAAGAAATATATTTGAAATGTATTTTGATTTCACCTTCCCTTGTTGATGCCAAAAAGATCCTGAAACACATTTCATGTGTTTGATTTATTAAAAAGCAAAAAGGCTATATTATGACACAAAACCCTTCAAACTACAATCCCCTACATTAATAAAAGAGTCAAAGTGAAATGAACAATGACAGAGTACTTCTCAGATTCATCACCACAGAGCCAACATCTAAAAGCTAAAGATCCATCAGAGAACTGAGAAGAAGGTTTGTGACAAATGAACACAATCCAGAAGCTTCTGTCTTTACATCCTGAGCTTGCTCGCTCGGTGCAAACCCAAAAATGCCCTCAAAAATAAAACAAAAGCATTTGAACCAATGGAGCAGAAATCCACAATTTATACCAACAATTTCTGAACCAACATTACTTTACTTTTTATAAAACTGCAAGATTTTACACTACATAAAATAATTGTATTTTACAACAATAGAACTTTAGGCAGTAAAATAGGTTTTGATTGAGGTAATTACATCATGGTGCTTGTACAAAGTAAAAAATAAAAAAAATAGATTTTCATCAGTTTTTCCCTAAAAACACAACCACCACCTGACCAATGCACTTTTTTCTTACCATCACATCTTTTCTGTCCCCTTTGTTTTATCCACAATCCTCCTCAAACACTTGTCAAGAGTATCCATTTGGTTAACTCACTTCTCTGTTGAACATCAGAACGAGTACGCACTTTCTAATCTGCCAACTGTGATCCACTCAGACACAGAAATGAGTCATGTTTGAGATTCAACACACTTGCAGGCAGCTCAAGTCCTCCATTAAACACCAAGAACTCATTGAGACTGTTTGCTGTGGTTATATTCATATTGATTTTGTTCAACCAAAGCTTTGTGGACACCTGGCGACCAATGCTTAGAATAACATTTGTATGGAAGGTTAGGTCGGGTGACGTTACAAAAAGTTCATATGACATATAGGATCAGGTATTGTTTAAAAAAAAAATGATGATACCAGTACCCTAAAGTCATATTGACACTGGCATTACTGAAGTGTAGTCTGGTCATACTTTGAAGTGTTTTGGTGGCATCTCGGTACCCTAAACTGTCAACTCTGTCAGATACACCAAGCTCGACTTCACCATGACAGACTGTATGTAGCTCCTAGCTATAGTGGGCCAATCACACACTGCGTCAAATCAAACAATGCTTTCGTTGATTGGCTGTGATTAAAATCATACAAATAGTCAATCGAAGTGAAAAGGTGATCAGAGAAGGCAGCGACATAAAATTCATTCATACTGTTCACAAGAATGAAAAAAGAGCACGAGAGAAAAGTTCAAACCCAAACTCCTTTCTCATGTCTCAACTGGCCAATCAGAGCATGAAATGGATTGCTGGTTTCAGAAAAATTGGTTTGGACAAAAGCTTTGCAGTAAGTTACACTACATACACATTGGACCTACTGTATCACTGTACTAAATACACTAGTGAAACTGATATCAATCTTATCCGACTGTGGGTTTTGACAACAAGGGCCAACAGAGTCCCGAAAAGTTAGACCAGAAAATAGTTTTTCTTGCTACTATGTGATCTATTACTGATTCCCACAGTGCAGGATTTAGAGGAGATCAACAGAGGCCTCCTTGAACACATTTTCTCCCACTAAAAACTGGCACAGACCCATGAAGCTTTCTTCCTTTGGACCTTGAACTACAGAGCAGTCAATCTCAAACATGACCCTGGACAGCTCGAGCACATTTCTCTGAAGAGGTGAAGGTGATTCTCACAGGAATCAAGGCACAAATTTGGACATGACCTGACACACTTTGCAAAACGACTTATTGCACCTCGTTCACAATTGAAATGATCACACTGAGATACAATACATGAACTCAGTAAATCGTTACTTCCAACTTTCTAAAAACCCAATGAGTTGAACACATTGTGAGGGAAAATGTAGTCTGAGCTGGCTTTTCTGAACCTCCCTGACTCAAATTCTCTTCTATCAGGAAGGCTGCTTACATTGACATTTTCTGGGGATATCAAGGGCTCCAGATGTGAACTCCCATTCTGTGCCCTACGTGCATCATACAAAGAGTTTGGGTAAGAAATATCCGGTCACCATGCGCTAGCAGCTTGAAATGAGGGACTTTGCTTTGTAGACATGCAGTTCACCAAAGCAGTGTCCAACCTCAGTTCAACCCAGGTCAGTAGAAGGGTCCGCTGACATTACGTAACCCATTCAGACAGACCGCTGATGTGTCACGGTGTACAGCAGGTACTGTATATGGAATATATGTTGCAGAACACTGAGGTTATTACAATGAACCTGAGAACATTTTTCCTGTATCTAGAAATTCACAAAGGTAAGGGAACTGCTCTGTCAACATTGTCTCCAATAGGAAAGACTGTTGGGGTATTGCAACACAATATTTATTTGTGCAGGGAGTCAGGTCAGTTCCTATTTACAGAGGGAAAAATCCTTCTGGAAGCAGCAGCTCCTCACATGTTGCAACTCTATCTTTAAAATGGTCTGCCTAAATTCACATATATTCCATACTGAAAAACACTCCATTCAATGTAAAGAGAAAATGAAATTGAGAAAATGCTAATTTGGATTTTTTTTTTTTGTATTAATCCACTGGCAATGGAACGCGTCCATTTAAAAAAAACAACAACAAAACAACATAACTGTAACAAAATATTCCTTTGTGAAGTAGATTTTTAAAAAATGTTGTGTCGGGTGGCCTCAATCTACGGTGGTGATCAAAGTAGATCTTTAGGATCTTAGGTCTACCCTGTATTAGTTGAAGTTTCCCTTGGGATGGGTTAGGGTTAGGGCTAGGCCGGAGCACTTGTAAGCATTTGACTATGCATATATTTCTTGCTGAGGGATTATGATGTGCTGCCTGATGTGGTCCAAATATCACACTTAAATCCTGAACTTACTGTACTCCAGTCATCAAGCCCCAGTTATTTATTAAATGGCCCAGGATGTAATAAAGGGCCAGAGACTACCAGACACTCCTCATTAGACTGACTGAACAAATATGATGGCAAAGAACTTCAACTCAAGAACGATTGTGATAAACAGTCCTGTCATCATCCTGACAGACTCAATGATACAGTACATACATTTTTGAGAAACATTTTAGCAGCATGCTGGCCATTATTTTTCTGTTTGTGTCAACAGTTTCAAACTAATCAAAATGGGAGCCTTTTGAGTTAGCAGCAAAATTCTCATATCAGACTATTCCTCAAAATCATTCAATTCAACTGTCATAACTTAACTTCTATCCACACGTGATGTCCTGAGTGTAACTGCTCTGTATACACCAGCACCATGACAGCACCAAAACCCAGAGAGACGGCTATTAAATCATGTGCTTTTTGGACAGGTTGATTATCATGTGTTCTTATTGGGGAATTTTTTGGAACTCATGTTAGTCTCAGACATTAAGTCATTATTATGAGTCAGCATTTTGACTTTAAGTTACATTCTCGAAAGTCAAAATATGTACTTGACATGATTGATTATTTCATCATCTGAACCTGGTGAAGTATGATTCTGACATATCCAAATAAAAATCTATTTTTGGCAGAAGATATCTTTCATTGGTCAACAATTAAAATTCCCTATTTTACATCTTTACCTCCCCATATTCCAGTTAGTAGATAACATTTGCAACAATTTCATGCTGACATCTGGTGGCACAGCTACGCTTTAACCTAGAGTCAGATACAGTATAGTCCACCCAATTATCTAAACCAATTAGCTAACTGGCAAATGTAAATGGAAAACGACAACACTTTATTCATTGACTAAAACTTTCAAACTGACACAATAAAATGTGGCAGCAAAAAACAACAACAAAAAAACAACTCTGATACAAAGTCAACGCCTGTCCAAAAGGCACATGTGCACACATGGACTTAGTGAGGGTGGATAGAATATCTACAAACAGTCTGATTTAGAAAAAGGGGATTTAAGTGAATTGTTTTGTTTTTTTCTGCTCACTGTCTGTGTGTTGGTTACAAACATCTTACAAACATCAAGGCCATCATGGAGCTGGCTGATTTGTCCATCTCTGTTTAATGAGAGAATTAAAGTACAAGAGGTGATCCAGGATCAGTGGCCAGCACCACTTCATTTATACTATACTATCTTGAGCACCTGAAATATATTTCAAACTGTATGAAAGCTGCATTCATAAAACAAAATGACAAAATTATTTCTGACCAAACTGCTTCTTGGCTAGACCTGTATTTGCTCTCAGTGCTGTAGCTTGGGAAGTGCTGAAAGCAGTGGCAAAACATACAGGTGATGGGGACGACTCTAAATTTCATCCTCAGGTAAAAAAAAAAAACAACAACAAAATCCCACATCAATCCATCCAAATGTGACACGCTTGATATATACACCTGGCTGGAGATGTAGAAACTCACCTCAGCCTTCAACGCTGCTGCAGGAACTCTGCAGCAGCTCTAAAAGATTCTTTAAAGGATTGGGCAACACAACATCAGTAGCAGTGCAGCAAGTAGGAAGAAGTGTGAAAAGTGAGAATACAACATCTTGATTACACACAGGACACCAGCTGTTGTGTAGCTGGTCACAGGCAGGAGCTGGGCTGACAGCAGTGATCTGACATTGAACTGTAAAATGGGTTTTGTTTCTGCCAGTGTCTTGATTCATGACTGGGCCATCTTTGGGCTTTCTCTCTTTAAAGTCTAACATTTATTTTGATGTAGTTT